>JAOANR010000009.1:27654496-27859287 GCA_030278955.1 Hygrophila difformis | reverse complement strand
TCTTCCTTGATTCTTCAAGTCTGACATTGCCCTCGTGCACCATTTCCTCTATCTCCTCTGTGGGTCACATTGCCTCCATTGCTTTCTCAACATCCGCCTTTGTGTCATTTCTGCGAGCAGTAGATCTCTTTACTTGTTCCTCCTTCTCCCTGGCCCATTCTGCTGGCTCAGCTTTCACCTTGATAGGAATAATGTCGGTTCCGCTGATTATCTGACAATCATCGTCCCCGACCTCAGCCTGCGTTTCAGTGTCAGCTTTCTTCTTCTTCTCTAGATCAACCTGCAATTTTTCAGCAGCTTTTCTATTCTCCTCTTCCTCTCGGGCTTTTCTAATATTTTCCTCCATTTCTGCCTTCTTGGCGTCTTCTTCTGCTTTCTTGGCCTCCTCTTCAGCTGCCTTGGCCATTTGCTCTTTCCAAAGTCGATTTTTCTCGGCCCTTGCAGCTTCCATTTTCTGCTTCCACTCCTCCGTCTCTTTTGCCATTTCGATCTCAGCCTCCTCCTTCTCCCTTCTTGCTCTTTCAGCTTGTCGGGCCTCGTACTCGGCTTTCCTCTGTGCCTCAATCCTATCCATCTCAGCTTCCTCTTGAGCTATCCTTGCTACTTCTGTATCAGCATCTTCTTGGGCTTTGCGCTGTTGTTCTTTCTTGGATAACTCAATGGTTTGCTTCTTGCCTTTGTCTTTTTGCTTGGTGGGCTCATCATAGAATTTGGGCACAGGGGGAATGATCCTTGGCTGACTCGGAGGTTCTTGGATTTTGATCTGAGGCTCAGCAGACTTCTCAGACTTTTCTTTATCTCCCAACCTTATCAGTTTTCTCTTCTTCTTGGGTGGCTCTGGTTCGGATTCAGTCTGAGAGGGTTCAGATTCGGCAGGCTCAGATTGCTCGGAGGTCGGATCAACATAATCGTCAATGATCTGTTCTTCATCCTCAACATTCAATCCAAATTCCAGTCCTTTGATCTTCAGAAATTTTTGGATGAATTTAGGCTAGGACATGGCTGTGAGTTGCGCAGTCCATTTTAGTGTGAAATATCTGCCTAGGACACCTTGGAATCCCGTGTTATACTGCAAACGAGGTCGGTGTTCTTGACAGTGCCTTAGACCTTCTGCATCCATTTCACGTAGCAGGTCGAGGGACCTCTTTTTCATCTCCGTGTACAAGGTGTCCACGATGTCTGCCTCTTTCTCCTTTAGATGTCCTAGGTCTCGGACTGGTGGAATGTTGAGATACTCCAAACACTTGTTTTTGCCCATGACTGAAATCTGTTTCCTCTTGCGTCCCATTCTGTCCCATGATCTGTTTCGAATCATCGCGATGCATTCAGCTCTCATCAGCTCGAAATTGGGCATCCTCTTCATTGTAGTCTCTCGGGGCTCAACTGCCGGAATCCTTTGTGGTAAGAAGACTGGCAGAATCTCCACATTTCCCGGAGGTATTACTACTCCCGGTCTTAGTACAGACTCCCTGATGTCCTTTTCCCATTTTCCCCATGCAATCATGTATTCCCCCCACAGTTTCCTGACTGCTTTTGTTTTCTCAATAATCGAATCCAGCATTGGAGTGTGGTGGGCTTGTCCGTAGTTCAGTACCGCCTGGAGAGAGTCCCGGAAGTTGAATGTCATTTCAGTATGACGCTCATTTGCACGCAATGTCAGCCATAGCTGCTCCTCCGGTCCGCAAATGGTCCCATTGTCGAATAGTTCCTTCTTGTACGTAAATGGAAAGGTCTCCGGCATGGAGAGTACACCAGTTGACGCAACTAAGTACGGTGGAGGCGTCTTGGGGGCATAATGCATTTTTACTTCCCTCGTAATGGGTGGTTGGATGAGGACTGGATCAAAGGCGGATGCTTTTCTATCCCCGAAGTGGATTTCAAGCATTCTGTTCCAATAAGCCTTCTGTCGTTTCATCCTCCAAACCATCCGCTCATAGTGAACTCTCGGGTCGTCAAACCGTTGATCGTACCTTGCCTCATCGAACTCTTGGTTCCAGAAGTTACATACATGTTGGCAAAAGTCTCTTTCGAGGCCCGTCGCTCTGTCATTTCTTTCTTCCTCTGGAATCGCATTCCACCAATGGTCCTTCATTTCGAACCTCCATTCAATCTGGTGGTCCATAGGCAGGTTATGCTCATTCCTTATGGCCACCCTATTTTCCACTGCCTCTTTCTTCAGCCTCTCAATTTCCAAGAAGGCACGATCTGGAGTTGTCTTTGGGAGACCCATCAGGGAATCTATAATGAATTGATCCCTGAAGAGAAAAGAGTTGGAACTATTTTTAACAAATTTTTGATAAGTGGATCCGAGTTGAAAGTCAACATCCTCACATTTGGAGCTACGCTCCAAATGTGAGTTGATTGGTTTCTAATCGAATTTATAGAAAGAAAAAACATAGAGCTGGATTGTTAAATCTCTCTCTTATTACAGCAAAAATAAGGAAAGCAAGAGAGATATAAGGATCTTGGATCCTTAGAAAATTTTCTTGGACTATCAATAGTCTGAGATGTTTTTGGGTGGTCGAAGGACCAAAAAGAGAAAATTCCGTAGGTTGTTGAGCCTACGAAAGGATTTTGATTTTTCTCATCACTTAACAAGTGATTGAAATCTTGTGAGATAGGGGAGATGAGAGATTAATGATGAAAAGCAAATGCAGGCGACAAATTATGCAATTACTAGTATGTAACAATGGACCATGACTAAAAATAAGAATAAAAATGAAAGTAAAAGTAGACATGCATACATACAAAAGGTGATTTTTGGATTTTTATGGAAAAGTGTTGACTTGTTTATTAAATGAAATTGGGGGTGTGAGTGGTCACCCATTTGGATTTTGTTTTGGGAAGTGGGTTTTTAAGGAATATAAACAAAACATTCCTTGTGAACATTCCCCACTTGTCCCAAGTTGACAAAGATCAAACACTTTTAATGCAAAGAACAATTTACCATTTTGTCTTTTTACACATAAATGCCATGCTAAAAGTGTTGGAAAAATTTTGGCATGGTTTCGTCTGTACCATGTGTCCCGTATGTGCAAACATCAACTTCCAGAGTTGAGTTTGTAAAGTGTGGGCAACATGTACCCGACAAAAGCATTTATTGCAAACATACTCATAAAATATAATACATGCAAACATCAAATAAGCAACACAATTGGTCCAAGAATACTACTGTAATGCAACACTTAACATCAACATGCATTTCGAGTCATCATTAACAACTCTCTACTGATCAAAACAACACAGTGGGCAAGGGAAACTGTCTACAGTGTTAAGCCTACTCACATATTACTAAAACATCAACACAGATAAACAAAATGCACACAAACAACAAAATGGACAAACCAAACCATAAAACTAAACAGAAACCATATTTTTAAGGGTTTTGCAAACCTTATTTTCAAAATGAGAACACCCCCCATCACAGAAACGTTCGAACCCTAAAAAATGGCAGTTTCAACATAAATCCCTAGAAACCTAGGTTCTGCCTACTTGGTTCTAAGTCATCTTCGAACACGCCTACCCTATTCCGACCACATTCCGACCTTCCATTTCGTAAAAACAGAGCACATTCCCTCCCCAACCCCGATTTCACAAGGAATACGAAGGGACACAACTGAAAACTGTGAAAACCGAGTGCGAAAATGAAAAAGAAACACTTACCCCCTGCTCCCACTCGGATTCGATGACGAAGATGCCATTTCCGACGAGTTTGAACGGAGGAAAGGTCGAGACGAGTGACTGGTTTTGCGAGGAAGAAGGGTTTCGCGAGAGAGAGAACGGGGGATTTTGGAAATGTGAAAAGTGAAAGTGAGGGAAAATGAGAGGGAAAGAGGGTATAAAAAGGATTCGGAAGGGGAGTTCGAATTATGCACTAATTCGAATTAATTCGAATTGGTGCATTCTGTGAGAGATGCGAGTTATTCAGGCCAATTCGAATTAATTCGAATTGGCTTGGAAGACAAAAAAACAAAGCAAGTTCGAATTCTGAGGTCAATTCGAATTAATTCGAATTGACTCACAATTCGAACTTGAGGTTGAGGGCAAAATCTGCACAAGGTGCCTAAGTGAGCTAATTCGAATTATTGTGGCCAATTTGAATTAATTCGAATTGCTTGAATAACTCGAATTGCTCACTTGCTGAGGAAAATGCCTTTTGTATGCCAATTCGAATTAGTCAGGCAATTCGAATTAATTCGAATTGCCTTATAATTCGAATTGCAACACTTGGCCAAATAAAACATCCGAAAGTTCTGCCTTGGGTGCCAATTCGAATTTGCATGTCAGTTCGAATTAATTCGAATTGCCTGCATAATTCGAATTAACCAATCCGAGAGTGAAAATTTCCAAGGCAAAATATCTTATGTGGTTTGTTCCAAGCAATTCGAATTAATTAGAATTTTCTTGAAATGAAAAATAAACCACATTCAAGACTTAGGAAAATTTTTTTAGGTTTTCAAAAATTTATGTTCATCAAGATGAACTCAATGGCAAACATATCTACACAGAATTAGAATCTAAAACATATTGCTTGCATAAATTAGGTTGGGTTAACAATTTTATTTTATGAATTTATTCTGGATTTTAGATTTCTCTAAATTCCAGAATTAACCTCCATTAAATATAATGTTAACCCAACCGGGAACCTGGTTTTTGGAAGCTTTATCTTTCTTTTTGTTGGTTCCTCGAATTCCTGCAAAACAATTATAAGAAAGCATTAGGCTTTTTCCAAATATCAACATCCTCACATTTAGAGTCTTAGTACTCTAAATGTTCAATTGATTTTTGGATACTTCATCCCAACAAAAATAGGTGGAGCAAGTAATAAATAAGTAAGTAAATATATGTATAATATTTATTGAGCATAAGCCGGTTCTGTTGTCATTTGAGCTTCTTTTTCGGGGTCGAACTGCCCAAGATACTCCTTCAATCTGTGTCCATTCACTACCAGCTCTCCTTTGTCAGTTCGGATCCTGACAGCTCCACTTTCAAACACGTGCACCACTTCGTATGGCCCTTCCCATCTGGATTTAAGCTTTCCGGGGAACAGCTTCAACCTGGAATTGAATAACAAGACATTCTGGCCAATATAGAAGTGTTTAGACTTAATACGACGATCGTGTAACTTCTGGGTCCGCTCTTTATAAATCCTCGAGCTTTCATAAGCTTGCGCACGTATTTCCTCAATTTCATTGAGGTCCAACTTGCGCTTACTCTGAGCAACTCGTGAGTCAAAATTGAGCGTTCGTACGGCCCAGTAAGCCTTATGCTCTAGTTCTACGGGCAAATGACAGGCCTTTCCGAAGACGAGTCTGTATGGAGACATCCCAATGGGAGTCTTGAATGCAGTGCGGTATGCCCATAAAGCATCATTGAGCTTACGTGACCAATCTTTGCGAGTTGTCCCCATAGTGGCCTCGAGTATGTGTTTGATTTCGCGGTTTGAGACCTCGACTTGACCACTGGTTTGGGGATGGTAAGGCGTGCCGATCTTGTGGAGAATCCCATTTTTGCTCATAAGATTTGCAAATGCTTTATTAACAAAATGGGTTCCTCCATCTGATATGATCACCCTGGGTACACCAAATCTATTGAAAATGTTATTTTTCAAAAATTTGATGACCTGGTTGCCATCATTGGTTGGCAGTGCAACGGCCTCAACCCACTTGGAAACGTAATCGACAACTACCAAGATGTAATGGTTCCCATCAGATGTCGGGAATGGTCCCATGAAGTCAATACCCCATACATCGAAAATCTCGAGAGTGAGAATTCCTTGTTGAGGCATCTCATCCCTCTTGGAGATATTCCCTAGTCTTTGGCATCTGTCGCAAGCTTTAACAAACGCTTTGCAATCCTCGTAAATGGTAGGCCAATAAAAACCGCACTCGAGCACCTTATGGGCTGTTCGAGTGGGGCCATGGTGACCTCCATATTCCGATTCATGGCATTTCTTAGCGATTTGATAAGCCTCGTGCTCAGTTACACATCGTCTAATAATCGAATCTGCACAATGCTTGAAGAGATAAGGATCTTCCCAGAAGTAGTTAACTACATCTCGGTTGAACCTCGCTTTGTGGCCCCTGCTTTGAAATGGTGGAATTATTCCGCATGCTAAAAAGTTAGCAATATCGGAAAACCACGGACAAGCTTGATCATGAAGATGCAAGGCAAACAGTTGCTCGTCCGGAAAATTCTCATTTACGGCTAGCTCATTTTTATCATTTTCTAGTCGAGACAAATGGTCAGCAGCACCATTGTCTCTGCCTTTTCTATCTTTTATTATAATGTTGAATTCTTGCAGCAAAAGTACCCACCTGATTAATCGAGGTTTGGCGTCTTGTTTGCTAAACAAGTATCTCAGTGCAGAGTGATCTGTGTCAATTGTGGTTTTCGTACCAATAAGATATTGTCTGAATTTATCAAACGCAAAAACCACAGCATACATCTCCTTCTCCGTGGTGGTGTAGTTAATTTGGGCCTCATTCAGGGCATGACTTGCGTAATGAATTACACAATGCTTCCCTTCCTTATGTTGCCCAAGAACTGCACCCACGGCGAGATCACTTGCATCACACATTACCTCGAAAGGCATTGACCAATCGGGTGGTTGCACTATTGGAGCAGAAATCAACATCTCTTTGAGCGTGTCAAAGGCTTGAACACACGCTTCATTTATTACGAAAGGATTTTCTTTACAAAGCAAGTTAGTGAGCGGCTTGGCAATTTTAGAAAAGTCTTTAATGAATCTCCGGTAGAAACCGGCATGCCCTAAGAAACTCCTAACTGCTTTTATTGAATTAGGCAATGGTAGGTTTGAGATGACTGAGACCTTAGCCCTGTCGACTTCGATGCCTGCGCGCGAGATGCGGTGACCTAACACTATTCCTTCGGTGACCATGAAATGGAACTTCTCCCAGTTCAAAACTAGGTTGGTGTCCTCACATCTTTTCAAAATTTGTGCAAGATTAGTCAAGCATTCATCAAAAGTATCTCCATACACAGAGAAGTCATCCATGAAAACTTCAATGCATTTTTCGATAAATTCTGAGAAAATTGACATCATGCATCTTTGAAATGTGGCAGGCGCATTACAAAGTCCAAAAGGCATGCGCCTGTACGCAAAAGTTCCATATGGGCACGTGAATGTGGTCTTGTCGTGATCTTCGCTAGGTATTACAATCTGATTATAGCCAGAGTACCCATCCAAAAAGCAATAGAACTCCCTTCCGGCCAACCGTTCTAGCATCTGATCAATGAATGGCAAGGGGAAATGGTCCTTCCTGGTAGCGGTATTGAGCTTCCGGTAGTCGATGCAAACTCTCCAACCGGTCACTGGACGCGTCGCCACTTCTTCTCCTTGCTCATTAGTCGTTACACAGATCCCCCCACGTTTCGGTACGACCTGCACTGGGCTAACCCATTTGCTATCAGAGATAGGATAGATGATACCAGCATCTAAGAGCTTGATAACTTCTTTCCTTACCACTTCCTGCATATGGGGGTTCAGACGCCTTTGTGGTTGCCTTGAGGGCTTGTACTCCTCTTCCATTAAAATTCTGTGCATGCAAACAGAGGGGCTTATTCCTTTTATATCAGAAATGGTCCATCCGATTGCATGTACATATTTCTTTAGAATATCTACCAGAGCTTTTTCTTGTTCTTGTGTCAGCTTGGCAGACACAATCACCGGTAATCTTTTATGTTCAGCGAGAAAGACGTACTTAAGATGATCCGGAAGTATTTTAAGTTCAAGCTCTGGTGGGCATTCAACGGAAGGTAGTAATTTGCGAGAAATGGATGGGAGAGAGAGATCAGATTTACCTTCAGGATCCTGTGTCAGTACAGGATCCACTTCCTCCTCAGCGGTGCTTTCCTCTTCCTCCGGGATGAACTCAACCCCATCGAATTCTTCAAGGTCCCCAGAGATAGGGTCCTCGAAGTGGACAGCTTTGCAGCTCCTTGGTTGCTCCGCACCTTCAGGCTTCAATACCTGTTTTGGAACTTTGTTTGGCTCATCAGTCACAGAGTTTATGCTCTCATCCTCACTCCTACTTTCTATTACATCAAATATGGAACAAGATCCCTCATTCGGAAACTTCTGCAGTTGTTCCATGTCAAAGGTGATTACTTTGTCATCGACCCTCAATGTGACTCTTCCAGATTTGGCATCGATCAGTGCACCGCCAGTGGCCAGAAACGGGCGTCCCAGGATAAGTGGCATTTCAGAGTCCTCTTCGATGTCGAGGATGATGAAGTCAACCGGGAAAAGAACTTGACCGGTTTTGACTACCACATCCTTGAGGATTCCTACGGGCTTTGTAATTGATCTGTCTGCAAGCTGCAGCTTCATCTTAACTGGTTCAATCTCCCCGAGCCTTAGGCGAATTGCCATGGCTAAGGGCATCACATTGATGCTGGATCCTAGATCACATAACCCCATGCTCACTTTGGCCTTCCCAATCTGTACTGGGAGCGTGCAACATCCAGGGTCTTCTTTCTTTTCGGGCAGTTTCTTCTGAACTATGGCACTGCATGTGCTGTTGAGAACAATCACCTCCTCCTGCTCTACCTGCCTTTTCCCTGAAATAAATTCTTTCAAGAACTTAGCATAGGTGGGCATTTCAGAAATCATTTCCACGAGAGGAATGGTTATCTCTACAGACCTTAACCGTTCTAGATATTTCTTGAATTTTAGGTCATGTTCCTCATTTTTAAGACGTGCTGGGTATGGCACCCTTGGCATGTACTTATTATTATTTGTTTTTGGTGGTAAAGAGAAGGAAGTTGTACCTTCAACCCTACCCTTTTCAGCTCCCTTTGCAGCTTCAGCCTGCGGAATAGCTGTTTCTAATTTGTCCTCGACCAGTCCAATACCGTCTCCCCCTTCAATCCTTTCACTTTCTTTTTCACCCTCCACTGGATCCTTTCCCTCTTCGGCCGTCTCTTTTCCATGTCTAACAATTCCTTTTAGAGTCTTGCCTCCCCGCAATGTGATTGCTTTACACTGCGGGTTAGCTTCAGTACTGCTTGGAAGTGTTCCTTTCCCCCTGTTCTGTAGTTCCTTGGCCAATTGGGTGACTTGCGTCTCCACATTCTTGACTGATGACTGCAGTTGTTGGTTTATATCCTTCTGGTTGGCTATAAACTCAGTCATCAGATTCTCCAGACGAGATGGTGGCCTTTGGTTATACTGTTGATTCTGATGAGGTTGGGATTGGAAATTCTGGAAATTCTGACCTTGGTTCTGATTAGGCCTCTGTTGGATCTGAGGTTGGAAATTCTGATTCTGATTTTGAAAGTTCTGCACTCTTTGCTGGACGAATCCTTGATTCTGAGGTCTGAAGTTTTGCTGTGGGTTTTGATTTGCGAACTGGTTGGGCTGGTTTGGCTGCAACAAATGCGCATTAAGTGCATTGTTGTTGGAATAAGAGAGGTTGGGATGGCGATTTTGGTAATTCCCGGCATAATTACAACTTTCGGTAGCTATCTGTTGGCATGTATCAGTTGGATGAGGTCCCTGACACAGTCCACAGATAACTCCCGATTGCTGTGTTTGAACTTGGTCTGATGAGGTTCCTGCCTGAGAAGCGTCTATTCCTTTCCCTTTATCCTGGCTCAGCTGTATCGCAGCAACCTGTTCTTGCAATTTTTCAAAATCTGTTTTCCCTTCACTTACAGCAAAGACTTTTCTAGGAGGATCCTCCTTCCTATCATCTGTGTTTAGGATGGATCTGTTGACAGACATTGTCTCAATCTTCTCCCAAGCTTGGTCCATAGGCAAGTGGAGTAAATGTCGTCCGCCAGCAGCGTCTAACATTGTTCTCCATGGATGGGTGAGTCCTCCGTAGAATTTCCTCAATTGCTCCCATGGTGTGTACCCGTGTTGGGGGCATCGCCTGATGAGGCCCAAGAATCTTTCTTTCGCATCATATAATGATTCGTCTGGCTTCATTTTAAAATCTCCAATCTTAGCTCGTCCTTCCTCAATCTTTGATTCCGGAAAATACTTCAGCAAAAAGCTCATCACCAAGTCTGCCCAAGTGCTCCTCTGATTGATAGGCAATGACTTATACCAGTCCCTGGCACCACTATATAAAGAAAATGGAAACAACATTAGCCTGATAGCATCAGGAGAGACTCCCTGATTTTTGATCGTGCCGCAGAGCTCCAGGAAGGTCTGGAGATGATCATGAGGGTCCTCATGATTTGCACCACAGAACTGATTGTTTTGCACCAAATTAATGAGTGCTGGTTTGAGCTCGAAATTGCGTGCGGGAAAGTGTGCTCTCCCAGGTCCATCCAGATAGGGCTCTACTATTGGTTGCATGAAGTCTGCTGCTGCTTGCTGCTGCTTGCTGCTGTTGTTGATTTCCTTGTTTAGCTTGGTTCTGGTACTGTTGGTGGTAATTGGGAAATTGCTGGAAGTTATGTGGATCTTGTGGGTTGTTCCGAAACTGATCTGGATTGAAAGCTTGGTTTTGGTATTGTTGGCTTGGTATGTTTTGGTTTTGGTGAAATTGGTTTAGGGGTGGTGGCGGTTGTTGGTGGAATTGCTGGTATTGTTGCTGATTGGGATTTGGTAGATTCTCCTCTTCGTTGGCACGATTAGGATGTTCTACCATTCCTCCGTCAGCTCCATTACCAGGGTTATTTGGTGGTTGGTCTATGGGTAAGATCGGGGGAATGTTCTGGTTATCTGCTATGTCTGATAGATCGCTGCTCGATGTTTCAGGTGAAGTGCGGGTCCGACGCTCCTGCTCTTTCCGTCTTCTGGCTTCTGCCCTCAGTTGGCGAGCGGTCCTTTCTATTTCTAGATCGAACGGTAGCTCCGGCAATGTGTTTCTCCTCCGTTGCATAAGCAGTTGGTATCAAGATTTTGACAGTACCTGTACAATCCCCAAGTTAGTGATTGTTTGATAGTATATACAAAAACTATCTATGAGTAAATCAGGAGTGTAATTCTCCTAGTAAACGGCGCTGCATCCTCCCCGGCAACGGCGCCATGAAACTTTTGACGAGTTTCACTAACACGAGTAATTTTCTGAAATATCAGGTTTGGATTTATTAAATGAAAAGAGTTATAATGTAGGGAAGGGGTTTAAGGATATGTTAAGATTTCCCTTTTTATTACTCATGTGGGGTGTTTTAATCTCAAACGGCGCTGTGGTCCTCCCCGCCATGAAACTTTTGACAAATATCACGGTGCAACCGGGATTGACCTTCAGTCTGTCACCCTGAAAGTCCCTGGTATCTGCGCCATGATATTTCTCATAATTTCATGTCACGAAAGCACCTGCCATGAAGCTTTTGAACATCTTCCCACTGTATGAGTATTTTCCCAAAATGTTGTGTTTTTATTTACTCGTGTCAAGAAACTGTGCTCCCGAAAGCGCACGGAGTCAAAAATTGCAGTAATTTATAGTAAATACCGGATCGTTCACTGGAGGATGTGCGATGGAAGCAGGGCCCACGTCGTTTACTAAGATTTTCCACTCGGTTACTCGTTTCAAGTTTTGCAAGGGTTTCTAACAACTACTTGACATAATTTAAACCAGATCATGAAAGCGGTAAAAATTATTCTACAAAGCATGGTAGACTAGATCGAGGAAAGCAATTATATCTATACTACGAAAACAATATAAAATTATGCTACACTATCTAGAAAGCAAGTTTAAATATGACAGAAGGGACAGGGAGGAAATAATAAAGATTGGACAAGATTCAGATGAAACACAATTAAACTTCCATTTTTATACACAGATCTTAGCTCGGGATAATCCTCTAGTTAGCTAACTCTCATGCTTTCTACACCATGTTCCCTTTAACAGACAGGTACTTATCGTGAGAATTTACATGCTCTTAGGACAACAATTTCTAAGATACCACAGACTCACAACTGCCCTCACATGGCCATGCTAAGGCGTATCATTCATCTGTGGTGGACAAGCAACACCTAACATATCATTAGTTGACATGCCAAGTACTCCTATCATTCCCCCATGTCACACCCAAAGTTTCAAATAAAGCCCCAAACCATTCCATAACTCTCAAACCGTTTAACAGATGGACAGCCCCTAATTTTTCCGAGTGACCTCTATTAAAGCATTTAAAGGAAAGCAGTAAGAAAGCATTTAAATCTATCACTCGGAATCGTTAAAAACGTCTCTTTCCGTTAGTATAAAAGAGCCCCTGGTCTTGGTGACCAGATGCAGATCAAGAACCCCCAAGATATCAATAAGCCACAGGGCTTACAACATCTGGGTAGTTATGAGATACAAACTAAATGAAATAGATCCATAAATGAACCTATTCCGGATGTACTCACTCAAGACTCAATTCTAGACTTTGGCAGAAGAAGATAGTAGTCGAAGGAATACTCGACCTTACCTTATAAATTCACCAAGGCCTATATGTTGTTCCTCTAGTATTATTTATCACATCTCATCTACATCCAAGTGGATATTGACTTAATGCAATATCTAATATCAGATTTCCAACACACAGCATTTTGAGAAGCAAATGAATATTTGAAAATCATTCCCTAAACAGGTACTAGACTCTCAATCAAAACACAGATCCTTTCAGTCTAGGTGAGACCTAATCGCTGACTCTGCTTCTAAGCTCTCGAAATCAACCCCCAGTGGAATATGAATTAGTCATAACTGTTGAATTTATCCCTTACTCAGATCCAGATTTTACAAAGGAATTTTTGTTGGAAATTTATTATGCAGCATCTGATTTAAATCAAGACTTCTGTGTCCAAGGGGAAGGATCCCCAAAATAGCAATAAGACCAGAACATCTACATAATAGTATCATGCATACAAGTATATGAAAAGGAAAATAAAATACCCCAAAATATATGGTGGGGTTAGACAGAATGCGATACACAAAGGTGGATTAGCCTGAGATGAGAAGAAATCGGCTAAAAAGAGTGCCAGAGATAGTTGGGGTTCACCGGACTGCAAACATCTGCTGTCTGGTTCCCAATTTTCCCAGATGACTGATTTTAGACAGAAAGAATTCCAAACAACGGTGACCGCCGTCATTTAGTTTTCTTTTGTCTGTGAGTGGAAGAAAAACCCACATATTTCTTGTTGTAATATGTCTTAACTGATGTTGGTCGACATCAATTAATAATATTGCATCTTGAATTTAGGTTGAGAAATTAAGATGAAGAATATTAAAACTGTATCTGATTAGGAATTGGCTGAGTGACTAATCGAAACTCTTAGTGAAGAGAACGCTCGTCGGAGCTTCCACCAACCACTAACCAGATCATGCAAAATAACAGATAATGATTGACACACAGAAGACGGGTTAATCGATATCCCTGCGAAGGGACCTTTCACCAACATTAATCTGTGCATTTCTCATTATCCGTTCATACACACAATGAAAGAGAAAAACATAAAGTAAGAAAATATTTTTGGTATTGTGTGGGTGTGAAGCACACAATAAGTGGACACTAATGGGTTGAAATGTGTAATGGATGGAAATCAGATGAACTGGGCCGAAGCCCAATACATCCATGCAACTTACACAAATCATGGAAGAAAAATATTTTTGGAGTTTTCAAAATAGAAGGGATAGTTCAATTCGAATTATTGGGTTAATTCGAATTGAGAATGCATGAAGAATGAAGTATGATCTTACCCAATTAATCCTTGCAAAGGAATGAGATATCATCTAATTCGAATTGTTGAGCAATTCGAATTAATTCGAATTGGATAACTCGAATTGATGAAGTCCTTTCCTTGCTCAAAATTGACTAAGGCATATACCTCAAGAGGAAGGTGAATTCGAATTGGTTCGAATTGCACAATTCGAATTGGTAAGAGATGGAAAATAAACTAAGGCATGAATGGATGATATGCAATACAATGTGGTTTTCCTTGTCAATTCGAATTGTTGAACCAATTCGAATTAATTCGAATTGGAGAATTCGAATTGGTTAGAAACCACATGAAGGAAATTTTTGGTTGTGCAATTCGAATTTCATAGGCAATTCGAGATAATTCGAATTGCCTCAATTCGAATTACACATTTCCAAACAATAACAATTTTTGTTCTCACAAGTATGGGTTAGGTGAACACTGTGCTGTAATGATGGGTTTAAATTTACCAAATCCTTCATCTCACATCAATGTCACTTCACAGCCACCCTAGTGAAGTTTTCAAGAATTAGACAAACACATGTCCAGTGGGTATTGGCAAGATTCAAACCCTATTTCTACAAACAAAGGATCAAAGATCAAAGAACCTAAAACATCTAGTAAAACAAGAACTGCATGAATAAAGCTAAGAACACCTATGTTATCTAAGGCAGCATACAATAAAAATCAAGGCAGGAAAAATAAGGCATAAAGATAAATACTAACAAACCTAAAAACGTCTAAAACCTAAGAACACTTATTTGAAGTTCTAAGGCACAAAATCAAGCTAACAACCCACCAAACATGCATTTATTAAGTTTGAATGTCAACTAGGACATAATAAATGTAACCTAGTTGAAACAAACAAACATGCTAAGCATTTATTTCTAAAGAAAGCATTAAAAAGTGCCAAAACACATGAATAACACCATTTCTGGAAATTTTTCTTGTATTGACACTTTGAAAGCAAAATAAAGAACCCAAAACCATCATTAACATGAAGGTAGGGTTTATTCTAACTAGAAAGCTTGTAAAAATTCTGGAAATGGCTACTCTAAGGGTTACACAAACTGCTTCTACACTAAACTAAGATCAAAGCATGTAACGATTACACTACTTGCAAGAAAAATAAACTAAACTACACTAAACTACCTACCTAACCCTTAAGGGGTGTGGAACCTCCTGCTGTTCTTTTTGTCCCAAGCTGCTTTTTTGGCAAAAATTCTTGATCTAAGGATATTTCTTGTGTTGAGGGAGGTCAGCTTTTATTGACAAACTTCAAAACCCTAGGCCCACCAATGTTGTGCTCATGCTCCACAGCTTCAATGAGTGAAGTTCGAATTAATTTAATCAATTCGAATTAATTCGAATTGTGAGATCTCTTCCTTGAGCTGGAAATGTGGCCTTCAGTTATCAATTCAAATTGTTGTGAAGAATTCGAATTGATCTTTTCTCGAATTGGATGAGGGTTTCTGCTTGGCTTCCTCGCATCTGTTGGCAATTCGAATTGTTTGTGCCAATTCGAATTAATTCGAATTAGACAATTCGAATTGCACTTCTTCTTGCCTTTGGGTTCTTTCTCTTCATTCCCTAATTCGAATTATTCAAGACAATTCGAATTAGCTCTTCTGCATCCTTCCCAACACTTAACCACTTCTTGTTCTCTTCAGCAATTCGAATTGTTTGTGCCAATTCGAATTAATTCGAATTGCACAATTCGAATTGTGCTTCAACACTTAGCCAAAATTCAGTTGTGGGATTTTCAATCTTTTTCCCATCTTTTTGGATTTTTGTGGGCTATATTATTCTTTTGCCCATCTTTTCATTCCTTTTTCTTTTCTTTTTCCTTTTTTCATGTTTTTGGATTTTTCTAACACAAATACAATTTAAAATTGCATATTTTGTGTCTTTTTATTACCGGCTCGATGTTTTTACAAACTAGCATTAATCTGTCAAATTCAACTGCTTTCTTATTACAATAAGATGGAAACACGATCAAAATGTCCGTCTCAGACACGGAAATGGATTGGAAATAATGGACAATTTTGGCCATTATCAGCATGCCGGTTTTTACCGGCGATTCATTAAGGATTTCTCTAAAATTGCCAAGCCGCTCACTAATCTGCTTTGTAAAGAAAATCCTTTCTTAATAAATGAAGCGTGTGTCCAAGCCTTTGACACGCTCAAGAAGATGTTGGTTTCTGCACCGATAGTGCAACCACCCGATTGGTCAATACCTTTCGAGGTAATGTGTGATGCTAGTGGTCTCGCCGTAGGCGCAGTTCTTGGACAACATAAGGATGGGAGACACTGCGTAATTCATTACGCAAGTCATGCCCTGAATGAAGCCCAACTTAACTACACCACAACGGAGAAAGAGATGTACGCTGTAATCTTCGCGTTTGATAAATTCAGACAGTATCTTATAGGTACGAAGACTATAGTATACACCGATCATTCTGCATTGAGATACTTGTTTAGCAAACAAGACACCAAACCTCGATTAATCAGGTGGGTACTTCTGTTGCAAGAATTCGACATCATAATAAAAGATAGGCGAGGTCGAGATAATGGTGCTGCTGACCACTTATCTCGATTAGATAATGACAAAAAGGAAAAAGCCGTTAATGAAGAGTTCCCGGACGAACAGTTGTTCGCATTGCATCTGCATAATCAAGCTTGCCCATGGTTTTCCGACATCGCTAACTTCTTGGCATGCGGAATAACCCCACAGTTTTCGAACTATCATCAGAAGAATAAGTTCAAACGAGATGTATTAAGTTACTTCTGGGAAAAACCTTATCTCTTCAAACACTGCGCTGATTCAATAATCAGGCGATGTGTGACCGAGCATGAAGCCTATCAAATTGTCAGAAAATGCCATGAATCAGAATATGGAGGTCACCATGGTCCCGCTCGAACGGCCCACAAGGTCCTCGAATGTGGATTTTATTGGCCTCACATCTATGAGGATTGCAGGACATTTGTGAAAGGCTGCGACAAGTGCCAGAGATTAGGAAACCTCTCCAAGAGGGATGAGATGCCTCAAAAGGGAATTCTCACACTTGAGATTTTCGATGTATGGGGCATTGACTTCATGGGACCGTTTCCACCATCTGGTGGAAACTACTATATCTTGGTGGCTGTCGATTACGTGTCCAAATGGGTTGAGGCTGTCGCATTACCGACCAATGATGGTAGCCAAGTCATCAAGTTCCTCAAGAACAACATTTTCAGTCGATTTGGCATACCTAGGGTGCTGATATCTGATGGAGGAACACACTTTATTAATAAAGCTTTTGAAACTTTAATGAGTAAAAATGGAATCCTCCATAAGATAGGCACACCTTACCATCCCCAGACTAGTGGTCAAGTCGAAGTATCCAATCGCGAAATCAAACACATACTCGAAGCCACTGTCGGGATAACCCGTAAGGATTGGGCACGTAAGCTCAATGATGCTCTATGGGCATACCGCACAGCATTTAAGACTCCCATTGGGATGTCTCCTTACAGACTTGTCTTCGGAAAAGCCTGTCATTTGCCCGTAGAGTTAGAGCATAAAGCTTACTGGGCCGTCAAAACGCTTAACTCCGATCCGAAAGTTGCTCAAAGCAAACGCAAGTTGGACCTCAATGAAATTGAGGAAATACGAGCATTAGCTTATGAAAGCTCTCGAATTTATAAGGAGCGGACCCAGAAGTTGCACGATCGCAGGATTAAGCCTAAGCATTTCTACGTTGGTCAAAATGTATTATTGTTCAATTCTAGGTTGAAGTTGTTTCCTGGAAAGCTTAAATCCAGATGGGAAGGACCACATGAAGTGCTGGAAGTGTTTCAAAATGGAGCCGTCAGGATCCGAACTGACAAGGGCAACATAGTGGTGAATGGACATCGATTGAAGGTGTACCTCGGACAGTTCAATCCGGAGAAAGAAAGCCAAACAGTGGCAGACCCGGCTTACACTCAATAAGAAACAAAAGATCGGAACCATCAAAAAGAGGAACAGAAAATCAAGAAGAAAACCAGGTTCCCGGTTGGATTAAGTCCAAGAATTTAAGAAAATGATTTCGGAATTTAAAGCAATTTAAAATCCGAAATAATTTTTGCAAACAAATGGAATTAATCCAACCTATTTTATGCAAGTTTAATTTAATTTAGTTAGCCCATTAAAACACAAAAATGTTTGGACTAAAATCTCCCAAGTCCAAAACAAATAAAACCAGCTGAGGCCCAATTTCATCTATTCAGGCCCAGTTCGCATGAAAATTTTGAAAATTTCAAAATCCGAAGTGCAACTACGACGCTATCCTCACCTACGACGCTATCCTCGGATAGCGCCGTAGTAATAGGATAGCGCTGTAGGGATCTTCCCCCTCTTTTAGTCTATCTACGACGCAGTCCCTTAGAACGACGCTATCCTTGGATAGCGCCGCACTAAAGGCATAGCGCCGTAGCATCCCTTTCCCCTTATTTCCATCTACGACGCTGAACATGGCTACGGCGCTAGCATAGCGCCGTAGGCTAAGTATAGTGTCGTAGAAACCCTTTTTCTCACCTATAAATACCCCGACCTTCTTCTTCTTCATTCCCACACTCTCACACTCCCATTTCCAGAAAACCCACTCTCAGACCCTACGCAGAATGCAGAGTTCTCGTACAACATTTTTCTCCACAACTCCAACGAGGCACCATGGACAGATTCTACGGAATCCTTCCAAACTTGGGACCGTTGCCATGGAGGGCAGGGTAAAACCCATGTTTTCCTTCCCTGTACATGGCCTCCATCGACTCCCTTGTTTCTTTCTCTTATTTTTCGGTTGAGAGTAACACAATGTGGTCTGTTTTGACTGTTGTTTTCTTCAGTTTTCCGGGCTTTTGATGCTTTCGGTTCTGAGGAACCCTTTTGAAAATCTTTTTGAAACCCTTAAAACTTATTTGAAAACTGTTTTAAAACTATTTTAGGTTTGAGATTTTAAAGTTTGAAACTGGAAAAGAAGAGTCAATGAGCATTAGGATGTTGTTTCAAGCATCATGATGTTATTGGCATTTTTGTTTTTGAAAAATGGTGCTGGATGCTTGGTGTTTCTGTTCAAAAATTTTGTCTTTGATCTTGAAATGCTTCTACAGTGTTAGTGTGGAACATTAAAGGTGGAAAATCCTTTTGGCATAACTGCTTTTACTGTCTCAAAATCTTTTGGAATAAGTGTCACCTTATTTTTGGAAACATGGTACAAGCACCCAATAGGGGCTTGCCACTTTTTCAAAGGAAAGCGACCTTATGAAAAAGAAAAAAAAAAGAGTTATTAGATTTAATGTTTGACTTATGTTCTTTTTGTTCCCAATGGAACTGTAGTGTGAGTAAATAGCAGTATTTCTGTCACCCAACTGCTATTCTTTTCGAAAATCCAAAATGGGACCACTCACATCCCACTTTCATTGAATAAAACAAGTCAACCCTTTTAAAAATTAAAAATAGTGTTTGCAAATTTTTGGATGTTTTAACTGTCCAAGACAGTCCAGGCAGTCCAAAAATAGCAGATCCATTGCGCCACGCTCCATTGCACATTCCCAATTTCGAGCATTCCACCTCCATCATTCCATCTCATCCCATTTTCAACAAGTGTCTCGGACTTGTTTAATAAAATTTGAAAATCAAACTTTTGGGCCCAATGACCCATTAAAAATATATAGGGGCCCAATGACCCCTATCTTTTCATAAAAATCTATCTTACCCATGCTTTAAATTAAAAATTCAAGTCAGGAACTTAATGATCTCACATTTAGAGCAAAACTCTAAATGTGAGGATGTTGGTTTCTAAACTTGAATAATTTCTGAGAAATCATAAAAATTGGATTCATCACCTCTTATCTTCGCAGGGGCAACCTTCCAAATCCAGACCCAGTGCCCGGAGGAACCCAGCTGCTGGACCTTCCGCTAGAGCTTTTAGGAGAAATTCTCTCCCGAATCGGAGAGGAAGAAATGAAAGAAGTGTTCAGAGCTAAGGAAACTTGCACGAAGCTGAGGGACGCAGGAAACCTCGCCATCGTTTACAGGCGATGCGAGTTGGATACGGCTAGGGTGAGGCACTGACAGGAGGAGATACGGAGGCAGAAAGAGAGATTTCTGAACACGTGCACTGAGGCTGGAAACTTCAACATGAATTGTCCCAGCACTCATGGCATTTGCAGAAGGGGATGAAGAGCAAGCATGCGAACTGCTACGGCCAGGCATCGAAGACAATCACAAAGCGTCAATCTTTGTGCGAGGACTGATGTTGATGAGCAAGCTAGATGAAGGCCAGGTCAACCAGGGGATCGCAATGATAGAGAGGATGGTGACCGATCGAGAGGTCTTCACTTACACATCCACCAACATCCTCGCGTGGATGGCAGACAATCATGCTCCCTACTTGTTTGCAGGGCAACCACCTCGAGTCTTCTGCAGAAGGATGCATGAACCCATGAGAGACCACAACGGCTGGTGCCTGCGCTGTGAGCTGACTAGCTACGTCCTCTGGCTCAGATACATGTTCTGAGAAAAGGAAGAAGGAGAAATGAATCCTAGTAGGCTCTAGTTCTTTTTAAGCCCTAGTATCAAGCATTATATAAGGGATTTCCTCTTTGGCATGCAGGTTTACACTAACTGCATAGGAATCCCTTGAAATTATTGTACTTTACCGCTTTCCACAAAATTGAACTCAAGTTTGAGATCTGCACAATTTTTAATTGCTTTCCTTTTGAAAAGATGTCTGACAGTCCAAGATGAATAAGTGACTGTCAGGCCAAAAATATGCTGTTGACATGCTCCGTATGTTAGCAGTGCCTCTTTACTGCTTTAAATTGAATAACCAGCAAAAATATGCATAAACATGCTCTAAATTCACATGTTGAATTTAGGCTTGTGATTAAATTTTCAAACTTTTAAATTGGGATAATATAATTGAGAACATGCATGAAATGAATTCCTAAGGTTTTGAGCTATAAAAATTTAATGATGCGATCAGCTTATTGGGTAATAAATCTGCATGTTAGAGATTTGGATTGAATAAATTGTTAGAATTAAGCTTTGATTAAATTTGAGAATATTGTATGATATGAATCAATCCAACCTTGTGAGATTTGAGCCATGAGTCACTTTTACTCATTTATTTTCTTTGATGTGTGAATCAATTTGATTAAAGGAAACTAGAACTTGCGATTGGGACCGATTCAAGACCATGCTATATTCCAAAAATCGAGCATATGATCGAGGCACCTAGAAAAACCCAAATTTTTGGCCTTCGTTTGAATTCCAAACCCAAAAAAATATTCTCCCTTTAGGATTAACCAACTTGAGCCTTTAAGCCTAATTTTTCTTTGAGCCCTCTATATTATTCCTATCCTTACAAAAAGACCAAGAAAATCAAACCCAAGTGTGCAAGAATAAATTCTTTCAAGGCATTAAATTCATGATCATAAGAAATGAAAATCGGTATCTCACAAACCGATTAAAAAAAAAAAAAAAAAAAAGAGGTTGAATTCCATTCAACATCAATAAATTGCAAATGACAAAACAAATTAGACATAGTCTAATGTCATGCAATAGAAAAGAAAAGCAAAAGAAAGAAATAATGATGATCATAAATTTTAAATAAATATGCCAAGTTGGGATAGAATAGATTCTTGCCACTTATTAGCCCAATATTTCCCTTTCCTACCGAATGTTACAAACGTATGCCCCATTATAACCCTTGAATAAGACCTCATGATCTCGATTTGAAGAAATGAGGCGGTGACGAGTTGGTCTGATTGCAAGCTTATGGGATAATTTAATTAAAATCGATTATGAGTGTTCACTGATTAAACCCCATTGAGAGTGAGTGAACTTTCCGATTCTCTTAATATGTGAGGCTCTATTCCATGAAGAATGTTCATGTCATCCCTTAATTCTCATTTTTAATCTTTGCATCTTTCAAACATGATGTTCATGAAGGATTGATGATAATGTTTGATTTGTAGGCCCGATATAGTGAGCAAGTATCATTTTATTAAACACTGCAATCAAGGGAATTTAACACTTGTCGTTTTTTATTGTCTTATCCCAATCTGAAAAGAATGTGATTTATGAAGCCACGAAAATGAATTGAATATGTAGAGTCCGTGTTCTTAGGAACATTGACTCTGACTGCTCGGGGACGATCAGTATTAAATGTGAGGATGTTGATAATGGCCAGAAATGACCATTATTTTCAATCCATTTCCGTGTCTGAAACGGGCATTTGATCGCATTCCGGTCTTATATTAAATAAGAAAGCAGTGGAATTAGACTGATTTATGCATAACTATAAAAATATTGAGCTGGTATGAAAAATGCATAAATGGGTAATTTTATTACATATTTATGTTAGAAAAATCCAAAAACATGAGAAAAAGAAAAGAAAAGAAAAAGGAAATGAAAAGATGGGAAAAGAAATGAAAAACCCACAAAAAGTTGATTTTTCAGGATATTACGACGCTAGACACAACTACGACGCTATGCATGGATAGCGCCGTAGCTTGGTCTAGCGCCGTAGGAGGAAATCAAAGCAGCAGTCTGAAGAGGAGCGGACGGCGCTAAGCATGGATAGCGCCGTAATCAAGCATAGCGCCGTAGGCAAGGATAGCGCCGTAGGCTGTCCATTCAGAAGCAAGAGTGTCTTTGGATGGAAGACTACGACGCTACACCTATAGCGCCGTAGCAAGGATAGCGCCGTAAGCCACCTATAGCATCGTAAGCCTTGCCAGAATTCAAATTTCAAGGCCTGGGGGCCCATGGGCCTAGGGTTTCTCGCCTATATAAAGGGTGTTGACTCCCTGGTCTTGTCACTTCACCACATTCTCCAAACTTGAAGACAAGAGGCTGTTCTTGAGAGTAGTGTAGGTTAGTTAGAGTAGTTAGTTTTATTTTTGTGTATTATTTAATTTATGCATCTAGTTTAGTCTAATCTCTTGCATAGGTTAGTGTTACTGTAATACTTCCAGTTAGGATAGCCATTGTTTTCTCTTGTTTATAGTTTTGTTAAACTTTCATTTAGGTTTGAAATACCCAAATAATGGGTATTTTCAAACCATTTTCTTATAAAATGGGAAGTTAATCTTGAAAGTATCCCAAAACCATGAAATGGACATGGGTCCATGGATTTAATGCTTTGTTTTTGATTTCATGACCATGTGGTCATTTTATCTTACTGTTTATGTGGGTTTTCTGTTTTCTTTTCATTTTTTAGGATTCATGCATGATTGTTGGTTGAAAACCCTCATTTGGGTTTGTGGTTCATGAGTGTGTAGTTTAGCATAGTTTTATTTACTGTTTTGCAATTCTTGCATTTTTCTTTCACTGTTCTTAGCTTGTTATTTCGTTTTTCATCCATTTGTGAACCATGAACTCGAAAATAGGGCTTGCAATCGCAGAGATTGCATTACCCGAACAACAACATGTTTCTGGGCTAGCTACGACGCTAACCGCCCTACGGCGCTATCCTTGGATAGCGTCGTAGGTGAGGTTTAGCGCCATAGTTGCCCAGAACTTAAACAAAAATTTGCCCTACGGCACTAAACCAACGGCGCTATCCTCAGATAGCGTCGTAATTTCTGTTTAGCGCCGTAGGTCCCCAAAATTCCTTTATCTCACAGAACCCACCTACGGCACTATCTTTACAACGCTATCCTAGGATAGCGTCGTCATTTAATGAATAGCGCCGTAATATCCCTTCTTTTTCCAAAAACTTCTTAATTCTCAAACCACCTACGACGCTACACCTACGACGCTATACGAGTATAGCGCCGTAGTTTAGTGTATGGCGTCGTAGATACTCCTTAATCCAAAATTTATACTCTCTCTTGCACCAACCCATGACGACGCTACCCTCACGGCGCTATCCTGGGATAGCGCCGTAACATCTGTTTAGCGCCGTAATCAGCATTTTCATGCAGATTTTCCATTCTCCATTTCCATCATTAATTAATTGAACCCTCTAGTCATTAATGAATTATGATTCTAATTAGCAATAATTAAATCACTAATTGTTATGATTGGATGACCTTTGTTCAATTGCCATTAAAACATTCTTCTATAAACAAAATCATGATGTCTTAAACAGATAATCCGGACTGTAATTAATTATGGTAAGAGGGATTATTTAAGTCATCAATTATGGATTAATTCCATTACCTTGTATGAGAAACCAATGTCTCTCATGCAAGTTCTTCTCTTTATTTCATTTTATTTTGTCTTTTGTGTATTGTGTGTAACAATTAGTAAAGAATACATCAGACTAGTGTTGGCGGGTATTCCCCCACGGATAACTAGCTCGTATTCTGGGTATTAGTTACTAAGTATTATTTTGCATGGTCGGGATGGCAGCCAGTAGAAGCCTTGGCGGTTCGTCCATCCGGGACTATAATAGCTGCTCAACTGATTCCCATCCGGATACAGTTTTATTTTATTTACCTTAATTTCCAACCCAAATTCCAATCTGTAACAAAACTTTGCTAATGTCTGTCAACATTAGCTGATAAGTGTTGCAGAGAGGAAGCATGTAGGTTTTTCTCTGAATTCACAGACAGCAGGGGCCCAACTGGTAGCGACACTGCCATTTTAGGGTTTCATCTGTCTAAATTCGCTTCATCCGAGTAATTGGGAAATTGGATAGTAGATGTTTACAGTCCACCCGATTATTCTGCCATAACCCTGGTCTCCTGATCACTCTATATTTGTGTTTCACCTTCTGTCTAGACCCGCATCTATATTTTGGGTCAATTAATTTCACACTTTCATATATCCTTATGCATGATAATATTATGTACTATTGTGGTCTATAATATTTTGGGATCCTTCCCTTGGACAATAGAAGTCTAGATCTTAAACAGATATTGCTTATTAAATTTCCGACAAAAATTCCTTTATAAAATCCGAATCTGAGTAAGGGATAAATTCTTCAGTTATGACTAATTCATATTCTATCAAGGGTGATTTTGGGAAATTAGAAGCAGAGTCAGCGATTAGGTCTCATCTAGACTGAAAGGATCTGCGTTTTAACTGAGAGTCTAGTACCTGTTTAGGGAATGGTTTTCAAACTCATTATTTTCCAAAATTGCTGTTTGTTGGGAATCTAAGATTAAATATTACACCGAGATGGGGTCCACTTGGACTCAAATACAGTGTAGTAAATAATCTTAGAGGAACATCATCCAGGCCTTGATTATTTTCTAAGATAGGGTTGAGTTTTCTTTCAACTGCTATCCTCTCTTGCCAAAGCCTATTTTTGAGTCTTGAGTGAGTGCATCCGGAACGAACTAACTAATTAGTTCGTTTCATTAGTTTGTATCTCACAAACCACCCGGAAGGAAGTGAACGCACGAGTAGTTCACTAAGAGCCGGGAATTCTTGATCCATAACCCTTCATTCTGATGGGGAGCTGTCTTTTACTACCAGGGTCAGATCTTCAAAACCTCCGAGTGATAGGTTTTAAATGCTTTCTCTACTGCTTTCTTTACCGCTTTCTTTTAACTGCTTCCTTTAGAGGTCACTCGGTTGTATCGATGATTGTGTAACTGCTATTAGGACTGATAGTTAAGGGATAGTTTAGGGCTTGATTAGAATCTTTGGGTGTGACATGGGAGAATGATAGTAGTACTTGGCATGTCAATAAATGATTTGTCAGGTGTTACTTGTCCACCACAGATGAAGTAACATACCCAGGCCAGGGCAGTTACAAATCTGTGGTATCTTAGAATCTGCGGTCTTAAGAACATGTAAACTCATACTGTAAGTACCTGTCTGTTAAAGGGAACGCAGTATCGAGAGCATGAGAACTAGCTATCTGGCAGAATTATCCCAAACCAATATCTGTGTATAAAAATGGAAGTTTAATATTGCCTTATCTAAATCTTGTCCAATTTTCATTCTTTTCTTCCAGTCCATTCTGTCTACATTGTGATTCAGCTTCACGGCTGGCATAATGTAATTTTTCCTTGCTTTCATAGATAGTATTTATCGCAGTCTTAGAATAATCTTTACCCGCTTTCTAGAATAGACTTATATGCTTTGTAGAATAAATCTAAACGCTTTCATAGTTTAGTTTAAACTCATGCCAGTAGTTGTTAGTCACTTTTCAAACCCATTGGAGCAATACGAATGGAAAATCTAGTAAAACGACGTGGGCCCTGCTTCTATCGCACATCCTCCAGTGAACGATCCGGTCTTACTATAAATTACTGCAATTTTTGACACCGTGCGCTTTCGGGCCACAGTTTCTTAACACGAGTAATAAAAACGTGACAAGCTATAAATATATCCCTAATCCCAACTCCGCCATCATAAATTGGTTTCATTAAATAAAATCGAAAACCAGGATTATGATCTTTAAGAAAGTGCTCATATAGTGGGAATGTGATAAAAGTTTCATGGCGCGGATTTTCATGACATGGTACTATGATAAGTTACATGATGCAAAATGCCAGGAACCTTCAGTGTGACAGACTGAAGGTTAAGATTGAACTATCTATCCCGGCTGCACCATGAAAGTTGTCAAGAGTTTCATGCCAGGGAGGTTCACAGCGCCGTTTGAAATCAGAGTACCTCATATGAGTAATAAAAAGTGAAATATATCCTTAAACCCCTTTCCCACGACTCATAACTCTTTTTATTTAATAAATTTAACCTGGGATATTTTAGAAAATACTCGTGTGACGAAATTGTCAAAAGTTTCATGAGACATTCGCCCCTGTTGCTCGCATCGAGGCTGTAAGATTATTACTTGCTATTTCTTGCTCTCTTGGTTTTAAACTGTATCAAATGGACATCAAAACCGCCTTTCTGAATGGCTACATCAAGGAAGACATCTATGTGTCTCGGCCTGTTGGTTTTGAATGCCCTGATCATCCTGATTATGTTTATAAGGTCAAGCGTGCTCTTTATGGTCTAAAGCAGGCTCCACGTGCCTGGTATGAACGCTTGTCTACATATCTCTTGGATAAAGGCTATGTGCGTGGTAATGTTGATAAGACGTTGTTCGTACAACGTACAGACAACCATCTATTGGTAGCACAGATTTATGTGGATGATATTGTTTTTGGCTCTACTTCAGATGATCTTCGAGATGTTTTTGTACACTCCATGCAAACTGAATTCGAGATGAGTATGATGGGTGAGCTCACATTTTTCTTAGGGCTACATATTAAGCAAACTTCTGATGGGATCTTTCTTAATCAAGAGAAGTATGTTGGCACCATGCTTCAGAAATTCAAAATGGAAGATTGCAAGATTGCAAAATCACCCCTAGGTCAGCATGACAAGATTTCCAAAGATGAATCTGGGATTTCTGTTAATCAGAAAATGTATCGAAGCATTATTGGCAGCCTCTTATATCTCACTGCTAGTCGTCCGGACATCTCCTTCAGTGTTGGTGTGTGCGCTCGATATCAATCTGATCCTAAAGAATCTCACCTTCGTGTTGTGAAAAGGATTCTTCAATATATTAAAGGAACTCCTGGCCTTGGTCTCTGGTATTCTAAACGGTCATCACTGGAGCTAATTGGCTATACAGACTCTGACTGGGCTGGTTGTTCCGACGACAGAAAATCAACTACTGGTGGTTGCTTTTATCTTGGTCAGAACTTAGTCAGCTGGTATTCTCATAAGCAAAATGTTGTTGCTTTATCTACTGCGGAGGCTGAATATATTGCTGCTGCTCATTGTTGTACTCAATTGATTTGGATGCGTCAAATGCTTCTGGACTATGGTATTTCCTTGGATGATTTCCTTATTCACTGTGACAACACCAGTGCCATTAATATTTCCAGGAATCCAGTCCAACACAATCGGAGTAAACATATTGACATTCAATTTCACTTCATCCGAAATTTGGTTGAAGATGGTTTATGCAAAATTCAGCATCTCTCGTCGTTGGAACAACTCGCAGACATCCTTACGAAGAACTTGGAGACTTCTCGATTTGAGTCCTTGAGGCGCAGTTTGGGCCTCTGTTTTTCTCACTAATTGGGTATGTCTTGGGCGGGCCACTGTAGTACTTGGTTTCTTATTCTTTAGGCCCAGGCCCAGGCCCAGGGGGAGATTCTCTTAACCGATTGAGACGGTTGCCGGTACTGGCACTACTCAAAGCACGTCTCCACTCTCTCTCCCCAGTCGACTCTGCAATTCCTCCCAGTTTCCCCTCATTTTTGCGAAATTTGAATTCTCTCTCGCAATGGCGTCTCCCTCCAACTCCAATATCAATCCTGATGACGTTGTTGATGCTCAGCCGCTTGTCGTTGATGACTCCCTCTATAAGGCTCGTCTTGCCGCAGAACAATCGCCTGGAGATGATCAGTTTCAGGACGCTCAGGAAGACGTCGATGCTGCTATCGATGACTACTTTGCTGCTGACCCTGATGACGTGGATATGGAGGTCAATCCTGATACTGAGAAGGGTTCTAACCCTCAGCCTACTTCGGACAATGTCGAGACTCCATCGGTTGGCGCAGATCCAAAAGCGGATGTTCCAACAACAGCAAACCCTAGCACGGGTGCTGGAAGTTCAACATCTCCTCCGGTCCCTGCCCCCGGTGCGTCTCCGTCCGCTCCTCTCCCTCCTGGTGCCAGTTCACCTCTTTCGCCTTCGGCTGTTGCAACTGGTGATGGGTTGCTAATGTTGGACCCTGAGTTGAATGCTCCGCCTCACTCTGGGACTGCTCAACAAGTTCCATTTGGTGGGTCACCTACTGAGGATGTTCCAACTACTGCGGAACAACCATCTCGGGCTGATACTGATGATATCCCTCTGGATGAGATATGGCGATCACTTCGTGAGAAGGGGAAGCGCAAGGCTGTTCCGACACCGTCCAAACAGCCTTCGAAGAAGAAGTCTAAGAAGGGCACTCCTAAGAAGAAGTATGCCCCTGTTCTCAAGGAGACCGATGCCCATTCTCCTCTGTATTTCTCTGCTGATGGAGAAAGGTATGCCTTGGAAACCCTTCACTCTCGTGGTTTCATATCTGAGGAATGTTATGTGCATCCATATTATGATCAGATTGGTTTTTCTGAATATTTGGAGAAGAAACATCTTTCTGTTTGGGCTACTTCCCTTAAGCGTTATTCCCCTACTGTTGTTCGTGAATTCTATGCCAATTTGCATCCTGATATCCTTGATCTTGTTTCCCCTTGGTATTGTAAGATTTATCTTCGTGGAGAGTTGCTTGATCTTACTCCCTCTGTTTTCAATGAGTTGTTGGAACTTCCTACCAACACTGATATGAACAACCCCTTTGATCTGCTTAATGCTGAGCTAGCTACTATAGCCTCTACTATTTCTGCCTCTAAGAAATCTGTTTTTGGTAGACGTGCTATGAGTCCTTCAGATCTTTCTATGAAATTCAACTGTCTGTTTAGGATTGGTGCTTCCAATTTCTTACCTACATCCAATGCTAGCCAGCTTAGTTCTCATATGGGTAAATTCTTGTTTTCCATTGATGAATGTCCTGAGATCCTCAACTATGGTTACCTGATCATTAAGCATATGTTGAGGTTCTCTCGTGACAAAATTGAAAAGAATACCCAGTTGCCTTATCCTGCTCTTATCACTCTGTTTGCCCATTCTTGCCACTTGCTTGCCTCTAATGAAACCTTCATTAAAGTCAAGAAACACTTACCTTCTGATAAGCTTAAAGGTCTCCATAATGACTTCAAGCTTGGTCCTCAAAAGCTTGGATCTGCTCTAGTAGATCATATCAGAACTGAGCTGCAACAAGTTGAGAAGGAGTTGGGTATTCTGAATGACAAGCAGATGGGCTTGAAGAGGAAGGTTCGAAAGCTGGTTGCCCTACTTCCACATTCTTTTGATGCTCGAGCTGAGGGGGAGGATGACTCTGAGGATACTCCCTGATCTGCCAAGTAAGGGGGAGTGACAGTGGAAAGGATTGCAGGAGTGCTGGTTGTTTTACTGCTGTTGGAACAACTTTGTGTATTTCTGGTTTTCAGACTATGGATATTCTGGTTTTCTGTTATTGGTGGATATTTTGGATTTTCTCTGGTCTGTTATTGCTGAATACTCTCATGGATATTGGTATGGGATTATCTTTTATGAATGGATGTTTTTGACTATGCCTATTCTTCTTCAGCTCATATTGTCTGTGGCATGCTTATTTGTTGAGATTCTACTGCTCTCTGTTTTTATTATGACTCTCTGTGCTTTCTCCTCTGTTTTGACTACTTGGCCCGATCATCTCCACAAATGGGGAGATTGTTAGGGATATTTTTAGTATTGTGAAGATGTTCGTCATTTTGGCCGTTGTTGCAACATCGTGTCAACAACGCTTTATTATCTTCACTGGAAAAAGCATAGGATAGTACGGTGACGTGGCATTTCCCCTAGCAGGCCTTAGAGGGTTTTAGATGGGCCTTAAACCCATATAAATACCTGTCTTCGTCCTTGAGGGTGTATGAGAGTTTGTAGCTGCAATCACAGTATACTTTACATAGTATTAACAGCATCAAGAGCTATGATTATGGCGTTTTGAGAGCTGAAGCAGAAGCCCCCTGGTTTTCGTTGTTTGCAGAAGGCACCAACAACCATCATGCTGCTGGTATATCTTTAGCTGTTGTGTCTTCTACATTCTTTATGGGGTAATTGGGATTGTGTTTAGGCATTTCTTAGTTTATTGTTTTGTAAACACAATCCTTGTGTATTGTAGGTGTTTTAGCACCATTGAGCTTAATTTGATTGATTAGCTAGGTTCCTCAAACACCACCATAATACCTGCCGGTGAATTGCTTGCATTTGGGTAGATAGTTGATGCTCCCTTGTGTTCTTCTAGTCTATTTGGGTAGACAGGAGAGTTCATTGGAATGTAAGTGTATGTAAGGTGTGGTTGACTCTTGTTCAATCGGTTTGGTGGAGGATCTAGTGGAATCCCTGGCTTGGAGCCCACAGATGTAGATCAGTGGATCGAACTGGGTGATCAAATTCCTTGTGTTCTCATTTTATTCCGCACTCTGTTTGTGTTTGCCTCTGGTTGTGATTTGCAGGTTGTTGAGACATCGCTAAAACAACTCTTACAGGGTTTACGTATTCTGATTGGGCCTGTCAAATGCATATCCTTTTATATGGGTATGGAATGAAGGTTCCGAGACATATATTTATTTATTAGTAAATATAGGAATTATATAAAATATTACTCGGATCAAACATGAAATCTTGAAATTAGGACAGATAGAACAATTTTTAAATTATAAATATTTTTTAAAATTATTTAAATATATAGATTAAATAAAATCTAATTATATATATATATATGCAAGATAATATGAAATATAATTTCTTTTATAAATTATGTGGGAATGAAAATGATACTGTTCGAGCTCGGCGCGATTTGATCGAAGCTCGGTCAACGCTCGGCTCAAAATAGCTCGGTCAACGCTCGGCTCGGTCAAAGCTCGACTCAAATTCTTACGATCTCAAGCCGAGCTTAACACTATTTGGTTAATACTCCCTTCGTTTTTAAATGATAGCTACGTTGGAGAATTTGGCACTATTCACACAATCACTTTGACTTGAAGTTTTATCATAGTTATTCAAGTTAAAATATAGTCAATTGAGATCTTGTTAGATTCGTCTCGTCTTGTAGTTTTTAAATATCGAACTTTTAGAATTTTTACTTGTACCGAACTTGAGTTATTACTGATTTAAAATGTACATTGGACTGTGTGTTGCGTGGGTCCGTAGCAAACAAAAAAAAAACGGAGGGAGTATGTCTCTAAATCCCTATTAGAGTTAATATGTTGTCAGAACTCAACACCTTGGAATAAATATATTGTACAGATTCCCAGTTGTCCATAATTAAAATTGTGTCTATTAGATGTCTCAAATTAATGTACTGTTTGTGTCTTTTAAGTTATCTAAATGCATTTATCTCCTCTGTGCATTTGTCTCCTTCGTTCTTCAAGTTCTCATGTATAAATAGAGGAGTAGGATACAACAGAGTTGGAAATAAAAAGTCATCTTCTCTTATTTACAATATTCCTAAACAAAAGCGAAATAAACCAACAATCCCAGTTTGCATTATACTATGGAAGGGAAAACTACTCATGCAACTGTGTTGTACGACGATTTCGAACCATTCTGCAAATGGCACAGGAATGAAGACAGCGACATTCTTGAAATTCATCTCCAAGGTTTGCATTATACTCACACACATTGCATTATTATAATTATGTGAAGTAATCTGTGTTTATTTGCAAAGGTGCGAACAGATTAATGATATTGCAAACGAAAATTTTTGAATTTGATTTTGCGTACCTGGATTCATGGAATAGATTTCAAGGAGGAGAATCTGAAAGTGCAGATCAGCAACCACGGAATCCTGAAGATTTCCGGGGAACGTCAGCTGGATGAATTGAAGAAATCCAGATTCTATAAGGAGGTATCTGTCGCCCGCAACTACGATACCTCGTCGATTCAGGCGGAATTTATCAATGGATGCCTCTCCATTACGTTGCAGAAGAAACCGAACGTCCCCGAGGCGACTGGAACTCCTCCGCCGGCCGTAGAAGCCCCCAAAATTCAGCAAACCCTAAAACCAGAGGCCGCACCCAAACAGGAAGGCCAGGCGCCGCCGCCGCTGGTTCCACAGCCTGCGAAGGAGATCGATGGAGGACGACTTGCTTGCGACGGTCGGAATCGGAATCACGCGGTCAATGTGGTACTGACGCTGGCGGCAACGGCAGCGGCCCTGGCGGTGATGGTTGCCTATGTGGTTTACATGCACAAGTCGTGTGATGGTTGAATTTAATTTAATAGAATTTAATTTAATTTAAAGTGTGATGTGGAATAAACAGGGTTTAGTTTTATTTATTTTTTTAAATCTCAAAAAATTCAACAACCATAGAAAGTGTTAAATAACACATGGCACTCAAATTATATTCATGATAATATTAATAATAAATAAATAAATAAAAAGATGGATAATGGCAAATCCCGATGTTGAGGATTAATTAAGGTGATCATTGTCCAATTTTTTATTTTTATTTTTATTTTTATTTTTTTAAAAGAATTATCCAATTTTTTAATATATGATCTTTTTGTTTAAATTTGGTTTTTATTTTTTAGAACTTCAATTATAAAACTTTAATTGTTTTTAGTTCAAGTTTTAATATCTTAAATTTTCTTCGGGAAAGGTTTAAGTTTTATTTTGAATTTGAATTTGAATTTTTAAGGTTATGTAATTATTTTCTAAAAAATGTAATTTACAGTAATATTATTTTTTTTTTCAAGACAAGAAGATGCAACTTTCATTAAAATCAAGTCAACCATGAAGCTGAAGCATCAAATTAAAGCTTACAAATAACTTACACACAACAAATCAGAATAATCAAATTAAGTGCATAATATCAATTAATCAACAAAAAAATCAACAAAAAGCGACATAAATCTAAAGCAAATACAGAACAACGAAAAAAAAAAGGTAAAACACAATCGCATCGATAGAGTCAAAGAAACTCCCTCATATGAATTTATAATAGGGAATAACAGAAAAAAAAAGTTAGGGTTGTTTAATTTAGTAAATTTAGATTTAATGAGTGAATTTAAAATATGAATTTAGCATCGAATTGGAATTAATAATAATAATAATTTCGTTCTAGTCTAGTAGGATTAGTTCTTCTTAAATGAATCAGTTATGTTGTTGTTTAATAATAATAATAATAATAAATAATGTGTAGTAGGGTTGAAAATGTTGCTTCGAAACCCCCCTCTGGTGCCTCCCTTACCGGCTGTTTCGGAACCTCCTCTGGTGCCTCCATTACCGGAGGCCCCTCGGGCGGCTGCCCTGTCCTTTCAGGATGTTGTAATGAAATCTTCTGAAACACCACGTTGTCCTCCTGCCTGCAGGAACTTTTGTCTAAGAAATTGGTCACTATCGATAGAGAGGGCATTCACAAGGGATGCCCGAAGATAACATTTGCTGATTCGGTCATGGAAGATATCTATGAGCCTTGGCGTGATACCTTGATTATTCAGATCCATGTTGGTTATGTCGCCTTGAAAGAAAGGCTCCTTCGGGTCTGGGAACCTACTGTTGACGTTGCGTTTCTAAATGTGGGTTATGGGTGTTTTATGGTGAAGTTTGCATCTCCGGTTGATAGAGAGACAAAGCCCATGGTCGGTTTTAGACCACCGTCTTGCAGTTATGAGGCGGTCGCCTGAATTTGATCCAGCTGTGTCAAAGGTGATGAATACGATCCACGCTTGGTTTCGGTTCTCCGGCATCAATCCGGTTTTCTATAAGGAATCGGGAGCTATGGCTATTGCGATGGGGGTTGGTGTTCCTCTTAAGGTGGATAAAACCACCTTAGCTGTTGAAAGGGGACGCTATGCTCTGAGTGTATGTGGAGATTAATCTAGATGAACCTTTGTTGGGCAAACTTGAAGTGCAAGGAAAGGTTATTCCGGCCACTTATGAGGGGCTACATACGGTGTGTATGAGATGTGCCAAGTACGAACATTTGCAGAATAAATGTTTGGTCCCTGAAGTCACTTTGCCAGTGATGGTGCATCAAACAGAAAATGTGGATGTAGGCCAATCTAATATGGAAACCCACGTTGATCAGGGATTGCATGCAGGAGACGAGGCGGCAGTTACGGGCATGGTTTCAGGGTCATTGAATGTTGACGACAAGGAAACGTGCGACCACCATGGCACCCAACCTAAATTAAGTGTATCAGTTAGGAAAGGAAATCATAGTGGTTCCTAAAATCTTGGGGATACGGTCAATAAAGAATCTAATGTGGGATCATGGATGATTATTCAGAGGAGAAAACCTAGGAAGAAGTTACCTAAGTTGGTCAAGGGAGACGCGGCTGGTGGACCGGGGTCTTCATCCAATAGTCGTGATCACACAGCCATGCATAAGAAGGATGATATTGGGCTTCTAACAAGGTAACTGATGGGAATTTTGTGCCGCAAAACAAATATAAGGTGGTAACTGGTGATGGGTCGAGTGCCTTTGGAGAGGGCTCGATGCTGATGCATTACTACACTTCAAATCTGGTGCAACTGGTGGTGAGCGCTCTCGAGGCAAATATCTCAGCCAGGGTTTTAAGAGAGTCCGCACGGGTATGTCTTTGACTCAGCCAACGGGCTCTGTTGGGAAAAAAAATTCTGATCGAGCTAACCTTATGGTCCATAAGGGTTCTAATCGTACCCCTTCTGAGAGACCAGGCCCAGACCATGCCTCCCCTATGGACGGGGTGGCGAGTGAGGATACTTCTCAGCATACTTCCCCCATGGAAGAGGTGACTACGGGTGACACATCTCATTCTGAGGCGTCTCAGCCGTCACATATGGAGTCTGATGATGATAGTTAGTGTCGGGATTAAATCCTATGCAAGGTTCATTACATGCATTGACACGAATTATCATGTTGATGGTCGTTGGGTACAGTTATTACTTTTTTTTTTTAGGGAAAAAGAAGAATTTTATTCAACCAAAGAGCTAACAAAACCCAACTACAATCAATGGTGCTCCACTGATCAAAGTTAGCAGTAGCAGCACCGTTCCTCAACCCAACTAATTCCATCAACTCTTCCGAGAAAGATAATAACAAAGTTGAACAACTGCAATCAGATAAAATTAAACAGCATACCAACACTCCCGCGGCATCAGCAGATCAACAGCCACCCTCCTAATCTCCAATCAAAAGCTTAGCCTCTGTGTAAGTACAGATTTGCATCAATGTGCCATCAACTAGGGAACATCGATAAAATCAGTCTATTCTACTACGAATATGACACAGCACAAGCACCATACCAGTGATTCAGGACCATTTCTCCACCTTTTCTTGCCCCGTTGCACCTCTTCTTGCCCAAAGATCAGCAAGCTCGTTCCTTTCTCTCATGATGTGTTGTGTAACACCCCGGATTTGATAACCCAGGCCGGGATGCCACCGCCACACCTCCCTAGCAAGACACGGTTTCTCCGAGCTTGCTAAAGAGATGAAAAGCTATGGTTTTTCAGAATTTAAAACATTCAAACAGCCCATTGTAATATAACTTAAAATTAATAATATCAAAGTTGCAGCGGAGAATAATATTTTAATACATGTATTGCAGCGGAATTTAAATATAGGGCCGACATGGCCAAAACACGGGTTAAACAGGCCCGTTCATGCAAGTCGTAACTAAATGCAGGAATTTAAAATAAAGTTTTCCCCAAATGTTCCCATGTATGCATATGATGATGCATAATCCTCATACTCTCAAAAAGAAAGGGGAAAAAACGGTTTGGGTCAGCAAAACGTGCTGATTAAGTTAACACCTAGCAAGATTTAGGGGTTTCAAAGCCTTTAATTAAATTTAATAAAAACGTGCTTGTAGGTAGTACGCAATTTAAGTTAATCATCCACTAATAAGTAAATGGCATAATTTAAAACAAGGCTTTCCACGTGTTCATAATTCAACTTACATGGTAAAATAAATGTAAGGCATAATCTAAAGGCCTAATTTAAACAAAAAAAATATTCAAGTCTTTTAAATTTTCTCGTGACTTCAGGATTTGGTATTTTCAGGATTTCACTCTTTCACTATCGTTCGATATGATCTAGTATAATTTATTCTTGGGGAATCGAGCCCGCAAGAATTTAAACGCATCCTAGGGAATTGAACCCATAGGAGTCAACACACATCCTGGGGAATCGAACCCGCAGGAAAACAAACAATCGCCCTTGGGGAATCGAACCCGCAAGAACTCAAATACATACTAGGGAATTGAACCCATAGGAATCAACTGTCATACCCCCTAATTTTTCGTGCATTTTTGTAAATTTTTGAACTACGTTATGGCTTGATCCCTTTACCGGGTACGTAGGCAGCTTAGAAGTTTTAATTCTAAGTTCAGTCACAACATAATAAAACAAACACAAGACCTTAGCACGAGACGAGAAAAGCCGAAACACAACTTCGAGGACGAAGTTGATTCTTAAGGAGGGTAGACTGTAATACCCGAGAATTTTCCAACATAAAATAAAACAATAATTAAATAAATAAATAATAAATAAAATAAATACTATAAATAAATAAACAAATCCAGCAAATAAAAGAAATAAATAAAGATAAGGAAATGAGAAATGAGATTTTTACTTAAGAAGGAATTAAAGGAATTTAATTCAACAAAAAGGATGGATAAATGGTACACCAAAACCCGACACTAATGAACTCGAGTATTCGAGTCCAAAACATCCAATTAGACTGAGAATAAAATTAGAGAGAAAGTATGAACCCGAATATACCCCGGAAATCGGAATTCGGGAGCATAGAGGGATAGAAACCCGAAAGAGAGGCGGAAAAGCACGACGGATCGCACGACCCGCCCGGACCGAAGTCCAGGCGAAGTCGGCGCGGTGGCCGCGCGGTGAAGGTGGTTCAGCGCGCCACCCCACAGATTCGTTTGTTGCGTGAATCTCTCGCCCGAACGCGGATTTTTCGACTTTCGGTTGAACATCTCTCGACTCCAGACCTTTAGGTCGGTTGTGGACGCCCTAAGGATTGAGAATTCTATAAAGGAAAAAAAGGTAAAAACGTCCTTTATCTTTTCAAAAATTTCAAATCCGTCCTTTTTCTATTTTATTACCGATTTAGTCCGCTACAAATGCTAATTATGTTCAAATCAGTCCTTTTTTCACTAATTATATTCTAATTGCTGACGTGGCAAGGGTTTTAATTTAAACCTGACACGTGTGCATAATATTAGTCATTTTTCTTTTATCTTTTGCCAATTCAGTCCTAAACTTTTATTTTGTTCTATTTAATCCTCTACCCCAATCACTCATTTTTATATTAATTGGCCTCAAACCTTTCAAATTATTTCATTTTAGGCCCAGAACCTTAAATTTTTTATTATTACTAATCCATTTATCAAATAAATGCACAACATACTTCCATAAATAAAATTAAACACCAAACCTCATATATTGGGTTCGACTGCTTTGTTATCGGGTCTTTCAAGTACCAGAATTTTACGGACTCTCTCTAATAACCACTCGACCGCAACCGATTGTTCATTGGTTTTGGTTTCCTTCAGTAACAATCAACAGAATCTTACTTTGCGTCCTACCTTAGGATGTAGCAATATTTAAAAGTAAATGATTTAACTTGAATTTTTGGAAGGTTATGGATACAGGAAGCCTTGGTTTTATTGAAAAATATTAATATTATTAAAAATATTAAAAAAATAGCCTGAATTTTATTGTCCACAAAGTATGATTGTGCTGATTGTTGCTGAAGGAAACCAGAACCAATGAACCATCGTTACGGTCGGGTGGTTAGAGAGAGTCCGTAAAATTCGGAACTTCAAAGACCCGGTAACAAGGCGGTTAAACCCAATGTATGAGGTTTGGTATTTAATTTTATTTACGGAAGTATGTTGGGTATTTATTTGATAAATGTATTAGTAATAATAAAAAATTTAAGGTTCTGGGCCTAAAATGAAATAATTTGAAAGGTTTGAGGCCAATTAATATAAAAATGAGTGATTGGGGTAGAGGACTAAAGAGAACAAAATAAAAGTTTAGGACTGAATTGGCAAAAGATAAAAGAAAAAGGACTAATATTATGCACACGTGTCAGGTTTAAATTAAAACCCTTGCCACGTCAGCAATTAGAATATAATTAGTGAAAAAGGGACTGATTTGAACATAATTAGCATTTGTAGCGGACTAAATCGGTAATAAAATAGAAAAAGGACGGATTTAAAATTTTTGGAAAGATAAAGGACGTTTTAACCTTTTTTTCCATTCTATAAATAAGCCCCTTGGGAGCCCCAAACAAGTTTACAAAACCCTACAATCTTCTATACGTTCGAAACCCTAAATTCGGAGTCGACGGAAAGCACCAAACGGAGGCAGCAGCTTTGGACGAAAATCCAAGGTCTCCAAACGTTGTGGTAAGCTCTAGTCCAATAAATCTTTTCACGTTTCAATCCGAAAACGGATTCTAACTTCGGTTCTTTTCTTTCTACACCCCGTATCGAATCTAGATCGTAGAACCCGACGAACGGAGAGGAGAAACGGTGATCTGGAAGCCACGCCTCCGAACTAGACATCCCCGACGTTCATAGACACTGTAAGTTAACCTTACATGGTTTTGGGAGATTTTAAAACATTCGAAACCTAAAAGATTCAACAAGAACCATAAATCTGTCCACTTTTGTTTTTCTACCGACGCAACAGATTTGGTGAATTTTTCCGACCCTTAAAACGAACTCAAATGGAAAAACTTAAAACACGAAAAATGTTCCTAAGACTTAGACCTAGCTACTGTAAAAATTTGGGAATTTTTGGAGTTGATTTGATATGTGAAAACCCGTTGAAACCGAACTGTTTGATTCTAGATCTCGAAATCTTGGACAGAACTTAGGAATGATTTTGATCACGTTTTTGACATAGGATCTAGGCTGTTTTAGATCTTTGGCCGAACATGAAAGTTGTAGATAAATGTCTTAAGATGATTCCTGTCAAATTTCATTAAATTTGGAGTTGAATTGATATGGTAGAATTTGAAATCTTTAAACTGTGGTGCATTAAACTCGGACAGATTTCTTCTTATGCGGAAATTGGCGATTTTGACCTACTTAGGTATCTCGGATTGAAAAAGTTAAAACACGAAAGTTGTAGATCTTGATGTTTCCGAGTCAGATATGAAATGTTGGAATTTTTGGAATTAAATCTGATTTTAGACGAATTTTGGAGCAAACTGTGATTTACCGAAACGAAATCTTGAAATCTTGTTGAAACATGGAATTAACCTTTAGGGTTGAAACGAATTGAGATATTATTTCTAAATTAATACAATGGAAGGCAGATTTTAAAAACCAAATCCCCTTACAAACTTGATAAATTAAAATTAGGGGTGAGTGCTCTGCAGGGTGCCCCCTAACGATTCACTTCGTGCCGTAATGGACGATGGTGACCCCGCGCGCTAAATTTGAGATATGGATTGCCTAAACGGCGAAACTTAGAGCCTACACTCTCTGAATATCCGTATGGGTTTCCCGAGGCTCCGGAGTGGTACTGGGTATGGCTGATACGGTTGCGGCCGCCGGGCTACCGGCTAAACTTGTTGACATCGCGATGCTATCGTGAAACTTTGAAATACCAAATCGGGAATGTAATGGGGATTCTAAATTAAATTAAATTAGATTAAACTATGTTGTCCAATTAAATTATTTAAATGCTTTATTTAAATTATGGCTATTATCTTGAACCATGTGATATGTGTTATTAAATAGAGCCTGAGATAAATTATGCTATTGGATATGGATTAGATGAAACTAAATATTATGTTATTATCATGCTTTTGTTAAATTACTAAATTTATGGCTTTTAAACCCTACGATCATGCATGTGTTAACTTACTCAGCAATTTTGCTGACCAAAACCATTTTTATTCCTTTCTTTACAGAATATGTGGAATGAGCATGTGTGAGCACGAATCATGCATGGGATTTTGGGGATTGTTATTTTGCTTTTAAATTTCGTACTTAGACTATATTATGAACGGGCCTGTTTAACCCGTGTTTTGGCCATGTCGGCCCTTTTTATATTTTCCGCTGCGATACTGTACTAAACTAAATATTTCCGCTGCGCTATGTTATTATTATTTTCGAATTATATTGCATGGGCTATTTTGAATGCTTTAAATGTTTTAAATACTGCAATACCTAGCCTTGCATCTCTTTAGTAAGCTCGGAGAAACCGTGTCTTACTAGGAAGATGTGGCGGTGACATCCCGACCTGGGTAACCAAAAACCGGGGTGTTACAAGTTGGTATCAGAGCCCGGCTATTTTTAAACTATTATTTTTAAACCATTATTATTTTTAAACTACTATTAATATTTTGACTATCATTTTAAATTTTAAATTATTATTTCCATGGAGAATTTTTTTTTTAAAAAAACCCATGGGAAAAATATATATATATGGTGCATTCAATTATTGTTGGGGGGACATATCATTTGCATATGCATGTTGCATCTCTGCTATGAACTTAGAATCTTGGAGACTTGAACTTAGAATCTTGGCGAAACTTGAACTTAGCATCTTGGCGAAACTTGAACTTAGAATCTTGGAAACTCGAACCTAGAATCTTGGCGAATTGAACTTAGAATCTTGGCGAATATTAACTTAGATCTCTTGCTTGCGCTAGATGGCTAGTCCGGACATGATGCAGTTGATGGTCAGGATGATGAGTGTACATCTCGATACCCACCAAACCCTAGAGCAAATGAAGTACCGTATGGCTCAGTTGGAGGCCAATTTACATCACATGGGCAACTTGAGAGAGGCGGATCATCACCGCATAAACCAACTCGAACGCCAAGTCCAAACCCTCACTACACAAAACTTAATACTAAAGGAATACATCGATGCCCACGGGCAAGACTTAAACACTATCTTTGACGACCTACTACCGCCGAGTTCGGAGGAGGAAGATCCGGAGGAAGATCCTGCTACCCCACCGGGAGACGTCATGAGGCACTAGAGATTCTATTGTTAGACATTGTTTTGCTAGAAAAATATTTCTACTTTTGTACTAAAATTTCTTTTGAGGAAATAAAATGGCCGGTTTATTTATTTTTTTCAAAATCGAAAGGGAAATTTTAAAATAAAACCCCCGAGGCGTCGTATGCTTCTTAATCCGAACAAAGCACCACGTGCTAAATTACTACACACATATACATTCATAGAAATTGCTTAGACTATATGCTAAATTCACCAGCCCTAATCTATCATGTTTGTACCAGAATGGCACCCAGAGGAAGAGGAAGAGGCAGAACCCAACCCGCTCCCCAAACCACCACTGAAACACCTACTGAAACACCACCAAACGTCACTGAACCAATTCAACCTGATGAGGAACAACCCCAAGGTGCGCAGGACGCCCCCGCACCGAACAATGTGGGCGATCGTCTTAGGACGATAGAGGAAGTGTTGATTGCGCTCGGAAATGCGCAAGTCAACCAGGGTCAAGCTGCGGCGGTACCTCCGCCCCAAGCTCGCCCTAACTACCTGGCGATGGTGAATCCCTACCAGCCGCCCCACTATGCTGGTGAGGAGGATCCAGCTAAACTGGAAGAATGGATCCGGACTTTTGACAAGCTGCTGGGAGCGGTCAAATGTCCGGAAGGAGAGAGGGTACATGTCGCTTCATACTACTTGGGAGGCGAAGCTGATGACTGGTGGCAAGCAACGCAAGCCAAACTGACTGAAGATGACGAGCCTTACTCGTGGATGGAGATGATGGAACTACTCAGGGATCGATTCTATCCCTTGAGTACCAAAGCTGCCATGTACGAAGAATTCTTGTCACTGAAGCAAGGAAGCCAAACGGTGCAAGAATACTACACACGCTTCAAGGAGCTGGTGAGGTTCGCACCAAGGCTAGTGCCTACTGATGCGGAAAAGGCACAGAAGTTCGAGATGGGACTGAACCTGTCTGTGCGCGAAGTGATCGCGGGGGTACACTACCCCGATTTGCAAGCCGTATACGATCGCGCTGTAGCGGTAGCACGCGTGCAGCAGCTGAAAAGAAGGGTGAGTGGGGAGTCCAGCAGGGGTCCTCAAGACAAGAGAAGCCGAGACTCAAGAAATGAGAACAACACTGGAAGGAATGAGCAGCGCAGAGGGTCAAATAGGCCCCAACAAAACAACACTGGGAGGAGGTTCAATCAAGAAGATCCGGTACCGCCTTGCCCGCGATGTGGACGACCACACCTGGCAAGGGGATGCCCGCAACAAGGCGCCTGTTACCGATGCGGTCGAATGGGTCACGTTCGACGGGATTGTCGAACTAGGCTCGAGAACATAACGAAGAGGGACGATTTGGTCGCGGGGCAAGAATAGCCTCAAAACCAAAACGGGCGAAACGGCAATAACCAAGGGTACAGACCCCCTCAAAATAGGCCGCAAAACCAGAACCAGAACCAACGACCTCCGCCCCCACAGAATCAAAACCAGCAACAAAATCAACAGCCGAATGCGAATCAGCAGGGCAATCAGGGACGCCCTGTGGGGAGGCTCAATGTGGTAAACCAAGCGGACGTGCCTGCGCAAGGAGAAGTGATGGCAGGTACATTTTATGTGTTGAATACGCCCCTTAGAATTCTATTTGATTCTGGAGCTAGTTGCTCAATTATAGCATCAAGGATAGTGCCTGAGTTAGATCTACCTAAGTGCGAGAGAATTAGCTTAGGAATTCAATTGCCTTCTGGAGAAGTAGTGTCTTGCTCTAAACGATATAACGGAATTCCTATAGTGATAAAGAACGTAGAATTCTTCGCGAACTTGGTAGAATTTAACTTAAGAGACTTTGACATCATACTTGGGATGGATTGGCTATCCCAGTATAAAGCGGTGATCGAATGCCAAAAGCAAAAGATCACCTTGTCAAAAAGTAGGGGAAAGAGAGTTATCTTTTACTCTCAGCCCCCTAAGAAAAGTAACAAAATCGTTAGTGCACTTAAACTAAGTAACTTGATGCGTAAGGGGTATGAACTATATGCGTGCTATGTGCACAACCTTGAGGCGGAAGAGAACAAGGTTGATAGCATACCAGTGGTAAGAGAATACCCGGACGTGTTCCCTGAAGACGTTCCGGGCATGCCACCTGAGAGAGATCTTGAATTCACCATAGATCTCATTCCGGGGACAGAGCCTGTCTCAAAAGCTCCGTACCGGATGGCACCACTGGAAATGAAGGAGTTAAAGGAACAACTCGAGGAGCTATTGGGAAAAGGTTACATAAGACCGAGTACGTCCCCTTGGGGAGCACCGGTTTTGTTTGTCAAGAAGAAAGACGGAGGACTACGTCTTTGCATAGATTACCGAGGACTAAACCAAGTGACCATTAAGAATAAATACCCCGTACCGAGAATAGAGGATCTGTTTGATCAACTGAAGGGAGCTTCAGTATTCTCGAAGATCGATTTGCGATCTGGGTATCATCAATTGAGGATCGCCGAGAAGGACATTCCGAAGACGGCATTTCGAACGCGATATGGCCATTACGAGTTCACAGTGTTATCCTTCGGGTTAACAAATGCTCCGGCCATGTTCATGAATCTCATGAACAACGTGTTCCGAGAATTGTTAGACCAGTGTGTCGTAGTGTTCATTGACGACATCCTGATCTACTCGAAGAGCGAGGAGGAGCATGCGAAGCACTTACATCAAGTGTTGGAAATCTTGCGAAGAAATCAGCTATACGGCAAGCTGTCGAAATGTGACTTCTGGCTGAAAGAAGTGGCATTTCTCGGACACATAGTATCCGCTGATGGAGTATCAGTGGATCCGGCAAAAGTTTCTGCCGTAACTGAATGGGCAACTCCGAAAAGTCCAACGGAAATAAGGAGTTTCCTTGGATTAGCCGGATATTATAGACGATTTGTGAAGGACTTTTCAAGGATTGCACGTCCTTTGACCCAGCTACTTAAGAAAGGAGCAAAATACGAGTGGACCGAAGCATGTGAGACATCGTTTCAAGAGCTGAAGAAACGACTCACAACCACACCCGTATTAACATTACCATCAGAGAATGGTGACTTCGAAGTATATAGCGATGCTTCGAAGGAAGGTTTAGGTTGTGTTTTGATGCAAGACTCGAGAGTCGTAGCCTATGCATCACGCCAACTAAAACCTCACGAGGAAAATTATCCGACACATGACCTGGAGTTGGCAGCGGTCGTTTTCGCTCTAAAGATATGGAGACATTACCTTTATGGGCGGAAGTGTCGAATGTTCACCGACCACAAGAGCTTGAAATATATATTCACTCAGAAGGAGTTGAATTTGAGACAGCGAAGGTGGTTGGAACTTATTAAAGACTACGATTTAGAGATAGCATACCACGAGGGAAAGGCGAATGTGGTAGCCGATGCCCTAAGTCGGAAAACCCAACACGTGACAAACTCGTTGGTAATTCCGCCGGCATTGTACATGGATTTGGCAAGATTGGAGTTAGAACTTGTGCATCCTGGCACAGTGAGAGAAACGATCAATGCCATGGTCGTAGAGACTCCAATATTAGACGAGATTCGACTCGCTCAACCGGGGCGACCCGAAACTCGAGAAGATAAAAGGGTATATTGCCGAAGGAATTGCAATAGGATTTGCTGTCCACGAGGATGGAAGCATCCGTTTTAAAGGTAGATGGTGTGTGCCTCTTAAATGTGCCGAATTGAAGCAAAGGTTGATGGAGGAAGGGCACAACACGCCATATTCCGTACATCCCGGAGGTGACAAGCTATACAAGGATCTGAAGAAGATCTATTGGTGGCCGGGAATGAAGAAGGAAGTGGCAAATTTCGTAGCGAGATGTCTCACCTGCCAAAAGGTTAAGGCAGTGCGACATAAACCCTTAGGACTGATGCAACCACTAGAGATTCCAAGTTGGAAGTGGGATAGCATCTCAATGGACTTTGTCTCGGGATTACCCCGATCACCTAAAGGCATGAACAAGATTTGGGTGATTGTGGATAGGCTAACAAAGACAGCCATATTTATCCCAATGAAAGACACGTGGACTATGGACCAATTGGCCCGAGCCTACATTGATAATGTGGTACGACGCCATGGAGTACCACATGATATCATTTCCGATAGAGACAGTAGATTTGTCTCTCATTTCTGGACGGAGTTACAAAAAGCTCTCGGTACTCAAATCAAAATGAGCACCGCATTCCACCCGATGACGGATGGACAAACCGAGAGAACAATCCAAACACTATAAGACATGCTGAGAGCATGCGTGTTGGAATTCAAAGGAAATTGGGAATCTCATTTACCCTTGATTGAGTTTTCCTATAATAATAGTTACCATGCGAGTATCGGCATGGCACCTTTCGAGGCATTGTATGGACGAAAGTGCCGAAGCCCTTTGAGTTGGGAAGAAAACGATAAGTCCGTGGTAGTGGGACCACAACTTATCGAAGACATGGCTCAACAAATCAAAGTGATCCAAGGGAAGATGAAAGCCGCTCAAGACCGTCAAAAGAGTTATGCCGACGTGAGACGACGAGACCTAGAATTTCAAGTGGGAGATAGAGTCATGCTAAAGATATCACCCATGAAGGGGGTGATGCGCTTTGGCAAACGAGGGAAGTTAAGTCCTCGATACATAGGACCTTACGAAATCCTAGAACGAGTCGGAACTCTAGCCTACCGATTGGCTTTACCGCCACACTTAGATTGAGTTCATAATGTCTTCCATGTCTCGCAACTAAAGAAGTATGTGCCGGACCCGACACATGTACTTCAACCGGAGATAATTGAGCTCGATGAAGACTTGACTTACGAAGAAGTCCCAGTGCGTATTCTCGATACTAAGGAACGAGTAACGAGGAACAAAACCATCAAAATGATCAAGGTTCTTTGGTCAAATCACGAAAGTGAGACGGCAACTTGGGAAGTAGAATCCGATATGAGGGAACGATACTCGACAATGTTCCAAACCGATTCCGACACAGTTATGGGGACATAACTGCAATCTTAAGGGGGAGAGGATGTCATACCCCCTAATTTTTCGTGCATTTTTGTAAATTTTTGAACTACGTTATGGCTTGATCCCTTTACCGGGTACGTAGGCAGCTTAGAAGTTTTAATTCTAAGTTCAGTCACAACATAATAAAACAAACACAAGACCTTAGCACGAGACGAGAAAAGCCGAAACACAACTTCGAGGACGAAGTTGATTCTTAAGGAGGGTAGACTGTAATACCCGAGAATTTTCCAACATAAAATAAAACAATAATTAAATAAATAAATAATAAATAAAATAAATACTATAAATAAATAAACAAATCCAGCAAATAAAAGAAGTAAATAAAGATAAGGAAATGAGAAATGAGATTTTTACTTAAAAAGGAATTAAAGGAATTTAATTCAACAAAAAGGATGGATAAATGGTACACCAAAACCCGACACTAATGAACTCGAGTATTCGAGTCCAAAACATCCAATTAGACTGAGAATAAAATTAGAGAGAAAGTATGAACCCGAATATACCCCGAAAATCGGAATTCGGGAGCATAGTGGGATAGAAACCCGAAAGAGAGGCGGAAAAGCACGACGGATCGCACGACCCGCCCGGACCGAAGTCCAGGCGAAGTCGGCGCGGTGGCCGCGCGGTGAAGGTGGTTCAGCGCGCCACGGCCGCGCCACCCCACAGATTCGTTTGTTGCGTGAATCTCTCGCCCGAACGCGGATTTTTCGACTTTCGGTTGAACATCTCTCGACTCCAGACCTTTAGGTCGGTTGTGGACGCCCTAGGGATTGAGAATTCTATAAATAAGCCCCTTGGGAGCCCCAAACAAGTTTACAAAACCCTACAATCTTCTATACGTTCGAAACCCTAAATTCGGAGTCGACGGAAAGCACCAAACGGAGGCAGCAGCTTTGGACGAAAATCCAAGGTCTCCAAACGTTGTGGTAAGCTCTAGTCCAATAAATCTTTTCACGTTTCAATCCGAAAATGGATTCTAACTTCGGTTCTTTTCTTTCTACACCCCGTATCGAATCTAGATCGTAGAACCCGACGAACGGAGAGGAGAAACGGTGATCTGGAAGCCACGCCTCCGAACTAGACATCCCCGACGTTCATAGACACTGTAAGTTAACCTTACATGGTTTTGGGAGATTTTAAAACATTCGAAACCTAAAAGATTCAACAAGAACCATAAATCTGTCCACTTTTGTTTTTCTACCGACGCAACAGATTTGGTGAATTTTCCGACCCTTAAAACGAACTCAAACGGAAAAACTTAAAACACGAAAAATGTTCCTAAGATCACCGTTTTTCGTGTCTTAAGTTCCACATCAAGATCTAAGTCTTAGGAACGTTTTTCGTGTTTTAAGTTTTTCCGTTTGAGTTCATTTTAAGGGTCGGAAAAATTCACCAAATCTATTGCGTCGGTAGAAAAACAAAAGTGGACAGATTTATGGTTCTTGTTGAATCTTTTAGGTTTCGAATGTTTTAAAATCTCCCAAAACCATGTAAGGTTAACTTACAGTGTCTATGAACGTCGGGAATGTCCAATTCGGAGGCGTGGCTTCCAGATCACCGTTTCTCCTCTCCGTTCGTCGGGTTCTACGATCTAGATTCGATACGGGGGTGTAGAAAGAAAAAGGAGATGATTAGGATTCGTTTTCGAATCGTTTATTGAATAAAGATTGGACCGAGACTTACCACGACTATGGAGATCTGTAGAGAAACTCGTCCAACAGCGTTCGTCTTGGTTTCGTGCCTCAGACGACTCCGGATTTAGGGTTTCGAACGTATAGAATGTTGTAGGGTTTTGTAAACTTGTTCGGGGCTCCCAAGGGGCTTATTTATAGAATTCTCAATCCCTAGGGCGTCCACAACCGACCTAAAGGTCTGGAGTCGAGAGATGTTCAACCGAAAGTCGAAAAATCCGCGTTCGGGCGAGAGATTCACGCAACAAACGAATCTGTGAAGTGGCGCGGTCGTGGCGCGCTAAAGCCACTTCACCGCGCGGCCACCGCGCCGACTTCGCCTGGACTTCGGTCCGGGCGGGTCGTGCGATCCGTCGTGCTTTTCCGCCTCTCTTTCGGGTTTCTATCCCTCTATGCTCCCGAATTCCGATTTCCGGGGTATATTCGGGTTCATACTTTCTCTCTAATTTTATTCTCAGTCTAATTGGATGTTTTGGACTCGAATACTCGAGTTCATTAGTGTCGGGTTTTGGTGTTCCATTTATCCATCCTTTTGTTTAATTAAATTCCTTTAATTTCTTTTTAAGTAAAAATCTCATTTCTCATTTCCTTATCTTTATTTACTTCTTTTATTTGCTGGATTTATTTATTTATTTATGGTATTTATTTTATCTATTATCTATTTATTTAATTATTATTTTATTTTATGATGGAAAATTCTCGGGTATTACATTAACTTACTCAGCAATTTTGCTGACCAAAACCATTTTTATTCCTTTCTTTACAGAATATGTGGAATGAGCATGTGTGAGCACGAATCATGCATGGGATTTTGGGGATTGTTATTTTGCTTTTAAATTTCGTACTTAGACTATATTATGAACGGGCCTGTTTAACCCGTGTTTTGGCCATGTCGGCCCTTTTTATATTTTCCGCTGCGATACTGTACTAAACTAAATATTTCCGCTGCGCTATGCTATTATTATTTTCGAATTATATTGCATGAGCTATTTTAAATGCTTTAAATGTTTTAAATACTGCAATACCTAGCCTTGCATCTCTTTAGTCAGCTCGGAGAAACCATGTCTTACTAGGGAGATGTGGCGGTGACATCCCGACCTGGGTGACCAAAAACCGGGGTGTTACATCAACACACATCCTGGGGAATCGAACCCGCAGGAAAACAAACAATCGCCCTTGGGGAATCGAACCCGCAAGAACTCAAATACATCCTAGGGAATTGAACCCATAGGAATCAACACACATCCTGGGGAATTGAACCCACAGGAAAACATACAATCGCCCTTGGGGAATCAAACCCGCAAGGTAATAACACATTTCGCAAATTTCACAAGTTTCTCAAAATATAACTTACACAAGCCGCTGTCTTACTCCGTAATTATTTAAAAATTCGTTTTAAGTCCGAAAATTCTAAAATTTCACCAGTAACTCGAAAACACAGAGACGAACAAGTTTCGTGTTTTAAGTTTCTTGATCCGGGTTAAGGAAACAAGCAAAAAATCAAGTCTTTCACCAAAGTAGTATGCTGTCAGGTTTCAGTTTTGACACAGTTTCATAACTCGACATTTTGACACATCAAATGGACTCCAAAAATCTTGAAATTTTATATGCAAATGCTAGACATGATTTCCTACTTTTATTTAGATTGTAAAGATCAATTCGGACTAGAAAATATAGAAACATGCTCATCAAGTTCGAACCATTGCACTGTCCGATTTTCGAAAAGTTTCATATCACAGTTTATGTTCGGATCGATTTGGGATAGCAAACGTTGTTGAAAATGGCTGAAAGTTTTACACAACATAGATTAATGTGTTAGGATCAAAAGTCTAGTTTTGAGTTTTTTGGTTTGAACTCTTGAAGTAGGGGTTTTGGTCCGATTTCAAATCTGTCACAGTTTCAAGTTCGACTTTTAGGGAAGGTTCGTTGGAGGCCGTTTTCGGATATCAAAACACAATGAAAAATTATGAAAATTTTACAATAACTAGATCTATGTCTTAGGAACGTTTTTCATGTTTTGAGTTTTTTTGTTTGAGCAGTTTTATGGGTTCGAAAAATTCGTACCAAATCGCTGCGCTGGGGGTTTTTCGTGTTGACAGATTTTAGAGTTATGAAATCCCTATGTTTGGTTGCATTTTAAGTCACCCAAAACCATGTAAGCATTAACTTACAGTGAGGATGATGTCTAGGACGTCTCCAGATCGATCGCGGCGCCCACGCTTGCTATGAACACGTCCCAATTACTCCGTCTCCTTTCCGTTGGCCCGAAATGAAATCGAAAGTAAAAATCTAGGGTTAGATCGGATTTTCGGACTCGAAAACTTAAAGGAAACCCTATGAACGAATTACCACAATTTGGAACACTAAAGAGATTGTTCTCCACGCCTCCTCCATCGATTTCCGTCGCCGGAAAGTGATCGGAAAGTTCGAAGTTGGTGATTTTCGGGTGTTGGAAGAACTTGGAGAGTTGGAGAGTGTTTTTGGGGCTGCTAGGGTTAGAGTCTCGAAGATAATCAACCATATGACCTCCAAAGCCGACCATATACACCTTCCATCAACTGGGATTGAGTTTCCAAAGTCGGGGGTCGAAAATATGGCAAGAAAATCGCATAATCGCGCAAGTTGGCAGCTGCTGTGTGGCTGGCGCGGTGGTGGCGTGGTGTTTAGCCAAACACCGCGCGGAGGGCGCGCGGCCTGGTCTGCGCCATGCGTCCGGACTGGGCCGTGCGATCCCGTCGGGCCTTTTCTCCTCTCTTTCGGACTTCTGTCCTTCTACGTTTTCGGGCTCGACTTTTCGAGTCGTTCTCGGGTTACGATTCCCTTCTTAAATTTATTTCGACTCAAATGAATTTCATATTCGAAATCTTGAATCCATCGAGTTTGAATTCGTCGGCTTGAACTCGTCGTCTTTCGACTCCCGCGTAATAATTTATCTAATTAAATTATTTCCGACTTCACGGGTTCTTGGAATTAAAATTCTTTTCCTTCTTGAACTTAATTACAATTCTTTTGGGTTTAATCCATGGAATATCTTCGGGCTTCCTTTCCCTCTTTTATTCCATTTTGAATTTTTGAATCTATTGGTGTTTCATTTCCAAGCAATAATTTATTATGCTAAATTATTTTCTTCTTCTTGGAGATATTTCGACCTTGATTGGATTAAGGAATAAGTTTTATTCCTTTGGACGTCGATAAAAATCTCGGGTATTACAGTCTACCCCCCTTAAGAATCAACTTCGTCCTCGAAGTTACGTGTTAGCTTTTCGCAAGCTTAGAACAAAGGCTCTATCGTTCATTTCGTTCATCTCCATATTGAGTTATTGCATTATTGTGTTATCATATGTTATTGTATGATATTGTTTGCATTATTTTATTATATCGTTTGACTGAACCCAGAATTGAAATTTCCAAGTTGCCTACGTACCCTGTGAAGGGATCAAGCCATGACGTAGTTCAAAACAATTTGAATTTGTTTATTTGAAATACAAAATATTCGGACTAGAATATTCGGGTCGTTACATCCTCCCATCCTTAAGATTGCAGTTATGTCCCCATAACTGTCTATGTATTATTCACAAACAAGTTCGGGTTTCGTTGCCTATGATCCTTCCTCATTGAGCTGGCAAGTCAACTTGATCGATGTTGTTCAATCGTCCTATGGCTCTTCCTTGATTTCCTTGTTGAGGGTTTACCAGATCTAGCCTCTTCTCAATCATCTCTTCATGAACATCGCATACTCTAATCATGTGATCTCCCCCACCACATCTATAGCAAGTCTTGCGCCTTGGGCATTCGCGCACCAGATGGGCTTGGTGGCACTGCGGGCAACGTGGTATGGTTGTACGACGTATGCAATTTCTCCCATTATTGAAACCCTTATTCTCGTTCTTCTTCGGTTTATTGAACCTAGCTTGACCATTATTCTCCTTAAAATTGCCATTGCTATTGTTTCGATTCTTTTTCTCAAATTCTTGCGAGTCCTTGCTTGACTCACCATTTTCTTTACGCTTCAGTTGCTGGACTCGATCAATTGCTACAGCTCGATCGTAAACCGTCTGCAGGTTTGTGAATTGTCCTACTGCAAGTATCTCCCGGATACTAAGGTTCAGACCCATCTCGAATTTCTGAGCCTTGTCAGAGTCAGTTGGTACTATCCTCATAGCAAATCGCACCAATTCCTTGAATTTGGTGTAGTACACTTGTACTGTTTGCGCACCTTGTCTGAGGTTGATGAATTCCTCATACTTCGCGGTCTTGGTGCTCAGTGGGTAAAATCTTTCCCTCAAGGCATCCTTAAGTTCTTCCCAGGTGTAGGCTTCTTTGTCTTCCTCTGAATTCGTTCGAAGGTTTTTCCACCACTCATTGGCTTCGTCTCCTAAGTAGTAGGTCACCACGTATATCTTCTCCTCATCAGGGCATTTGATAGCATTCAAGAGCTTATTAAAGGTACGGATCCAACCTTCCAACTTGGCCGGTTCCTCTTGGCCGTCATAATGGGGTGGGTTGTAGGGGTTTACCAATGCCAAGTAGTTGACTTGGGCTACTGGTGGAGGTACTGCTGCTTGTGCCTTATGCACCTCAGCATTTCCTAATGCTACAAGGACTGCTTCTACAGTTTTTAAACGTTCTTCCATGTTGTTGGGTACAGGAGGCACTCGTCCTCCTAGGTTCCGAGGAATCTCATTGTTGTTAGGTGCGTTTGGGAGGTCAGTGTCAGTGCCGTTTGGGCTTACCTTCCTCAGTTTTCTTCTGGGTGCCATTTTCTGTTATTAAGCACGCGAAGATGAGTTTCTAAGTGATCAAGAGCTAGGACTAAGGCAAAGTTAGTCTTTAGCAAGCGCTCCTAAGTCAAAGTCATGTCGAATACTAATTTAAGAGTGTTTTCTTAGAGTCGATGATTCACATAAAAACAATTAGCGCAATTATGTATGTATGCATATGCAATCCCCCCAATAAAAGTTTAACTTATGCATGCATTTATTTATCCATGGGTTTTAAAAATAAATTTACTCCATGGATAGATTTTAAAAGAATAAGAGTAAAAGGTTTGGGCCACTATATTGGGCCAAATGAAATAAATTATTTGGGCTTAAGTAAAAATTTTGGGCTAAATATTTTTGGGCTCAAAAATTTAGGATTTTAATAATAAATAAAATGATTGGGCTTGAAAAATTTTGGGCTCCACAATGATAGTTTTAAAATAACAATGGGTTTAAAAATAATACTAGTTTTAAAATAATAATAGTTCAAAAAAAATAATAATACTAAAAATAGTCCGGGCTCTGATACCACTCTGTAACACCCCGGATTTGATAACCCAGGCCGGGATGCCACCGCCACACCTCCCTAGCAAGACACGGTTTCTCCGAGCTTGCTAAAGAGATGCAAGGCTATGGTTTGTCAGAATTTAAAACATTCAAACAGCCCATTGTAATATAACTTAAAATTAATAATATCAAAGTTGCAGCGGAGAATAATATTTTAATGCATGTATTGCAGCGGAATTTAAATATAGGGCCGACATGGCCAAAACACGGGTTAAACAGGCCCGTTCATGCAAGTCGTAACTAAATGCAGGAATTTAAAATAGAGTTTTCCCCAAATGTTCCCATGTATGCTTATGATGATGCATAATCCTCATACTCTGAAAGAAAGGGGAAAAACGGTTTGGGTCAGGAAAACGTGCTGAGTAAGTTAACACCTAGCAAGATTTAGGGGTTTCAAAGCCTTTAATTAAATTTAATAAAAACGTGCTTGTAGGTAGTACGCAATTTAAGTTAATCGTCCACTAATAAGTAAATGGCATAATTTAAAACAAGGCTTTCCACGTGTTCATAATTCAACTTACATGGTAAAATAAATGTAAGGCATAATCTAAAGGCCTAATTTAAACAAAGAAAATATTCAAGTCTTTTAAATTTTCTCGTGACTTCAGGATTTGGTATTTTCAGGATTTCACTCTTTCACTATCGTTCGATATGATCTAGTATAATTTATTCTTGGGGAATCGAGCCCGCAAGAATTTAAACGCAACCTAGGGAATTGAACCCATAGGAGTCAACACACATCCTGGGGAATTGAACCCGCAGGAAAACAAACAATCGCCCTTGGGGAATCGAACCCGCAAGAACTCAAATACATCCTAGGGAACTGAACCCATAGGAATCAACACACATCCTAGGGAATCGAACCCGCAGGAAAACAAACAATCGCCCTTGGGGAATCGAACCCGCAAGAACTCAAATACATACTAGGGAATTGAACCCATAGGAATCAACACACATCCTGGGGAATCGAACCCGCAGGAAAACAAACAATCGCCCTTGGGGAATCGAACCCGCAAGAACTCAAATACATCCTAGGGAATTGAACCCATAGGAATCAACACACATCCTGGGGAATCGAACCCACAGGAAAACATACAATCGCCCTTGGGGAATCAAACCCGCAAGGTAATAACACATTTCGCAAATTTCACAAGTTTCTCAAAATATAACTTACACAAGCCGCTGTCTTACTCCGTAATTATTTAAAAATTCGTTTTAAGTCCGAAAATTCTAAAATGTCACGAGTAACTCGAAAACACAGAGACGAACAAGTTTTGTGTTTTAAGTTTCTTGATCCGGGTTAAGGAAACAAGCAAAAAATCAAGTCTTTCACCGAAGTAGTATGCTGTCAGGTTTCAGTTTTGACACAGTTTCATAACTCGACATTTTGACAGATCAAATGGACTCCAAAAATCTTGAAATTTTATATGCAAATGCTAGACATGATTTCCTACTTTTATTTAGATTGTAAAGATCAATTCGGACTAGAAAATATAGAAACATGCTCATCAAGTTCGAACCATTGCACTGTCCGATTTTCGAAAAGTTTCATATCACAGTTTATGTTCGGATCGATTTGGGATAGCAAACGTTGTTGAAAATGGCTGAAAGTTTTACACAACATAGATTAATGTGTTAGGATCAAAAGTCTAGTTTTGAGTTTTTTGGTTTGAACTCTTGAAGTAGGGGTTTTGGTCCGATTTCAAATCTGTCACAGTTTCAAGTTCGACTTTTAGGGAAGGTTCGTTGGAGGCCGTTTTCGGATATCAAAACACAATGAAAAATTATGAAAATTTTACAATAACTAAATCTATGTCTTAGGAACGTTTTTCATGTTTTGAGTTTTTCTGTTTGAGCAGTTTTAAGGGTTCGAAAATTCGTATAAAATCGCTGCGCCGGGGGTTTTTCGTGTTGACAGATTTTAGAGTTATGAAGCCCTATGTTTGGTTGCATTTTAAGTCACCCAAAACCAAGTAAGCATTAACTGACAGTGGGGATGATGTCTAGGACGTCTCCGGATCGATTGCGGCGCCCACGCTTGCCACGAACACGTCCCAATTACTCCGTCTCCTTTCCATTGGCCCCGAAACGAAATCGAAAGTAAAAATCTAGGGTTAGATCGGATTTTCGGACTCGAAAACTTAATGGAAATCCTATGAACGCTTACCACAATTTGGAACACTAAAGAGATTGTTCTCCACGCCTCCTCCGTCGATTTTCGTCGCCGGAAAGTGATCGGAAAGTTCGAAGTTGGTGATTTTCGGGTGTTGGAAGAACTTAGAGAGTTGGAGAGTATTTTTGGGGCTGCTAGGGTTAGAGTCTCGAAGATAATCAGCCATATGACCTCCAAAGCCGACCATATACACCTTCCATCAACCGGGATTGAGTTTCCAAAGTCGGGGGTCGAAAATATGGCAAGAAAATCGCATAATCGCGCAAGTTGGCAGCTGCTGTGTGGCTGGCGCGGTGGTGGCGCGGTGTTTAGCCAAACACCGTGCGGAGGGCGCGCGGCCTGGTCTGGGCCGTGCGTCCGGACTGGGCCGTGCGATCCCGTCGGGCCTTTTCTCCTCTCTGTCGGACTTCTGTCCTTCTACGTTTCGGGCTCGAATTTTCGAGTCATTCTCGGGTTACGATTCCCTTCTTAAATTTATTTCGACTCAAATGAATTTCATATTCGAAATCTTGAATCCGTCGAGTTTGAATCCGTCGGCTTGAACTCGTCGTCTTTCGACTCCCGTGTAATAATTTATCTAATTAAATTATTTCCGACTTCACGGGTTCTTGGAATTAAAATTATTTTCCTTCTTGAACTTAATTCCAATTCTTTTGGGTTTAATCCATGGAATATCTTCAGGCTTCCTTTCCCTCTTTTATTCCATTTTGAATTTTTGAATCTATCGGCGTTACATTTCCGAGCAATAATTTATTCTGCTAAATTATTTTCTTCTTCTTGGAGATATTTCGACCTTGATTGGATTAAGGAATAAGTTTTATTCCTTTGGACGTCGATAAAAATCCCGGGTATTACAGTCTACCCCCCTTAAGAATCAACTTCGTCCTCGAAGTTGCGTGTTAGCCTTTCGCAATCTTAGAACTAAGGCTCTATCGTTCATTTCGTTCATCTCTATATTGAGTATTGCATTATTGTGTTATCATATGTTATTGTATGATATTGTTTGTATTATTTTATTATATCGTTTGACTGAACCCAGAATTGAAATTTCCAAGTTGCCTACGTACCCTGTGAAGGGATCAAACCATGACGTAGTTCAAAACAATTTGAATTTGTTTATTTGAAATACAAAATATTCGGACTAGAATATTCGGGTCGTTACATGTTGAAATTGGACACTTCCTGCATGACTTATAATAGCTGCAATAGGGCCAATGTTATCATGAAAACGCCAAGGAAATGAATTCAGATCCCTTAGCCACCGAACAACATTTTTCGAGTCGCATTCGAAAATCAGTTTGGGAGTGGGAAACCTTGATTACGTACCAAATCCGCACACACACGACAAATAGCCAGTATTTCCACTGCTATAGAATCTGAAATCCCAATGGAGTCAGCCAGGACAAAAATTATTTGACCCTCCTCATTTCGCATCACTCCCCCAACTCCTGTCGGGCCTAGATTTCAGATTACTCCATAATGTACCTGCCATTTCGCACCTGCAGAACAAGTGATCCGCCGATTCCACCTCCTTCTCGCACCAGGAACACCAAATATTATCTTCTGAAATGCATCCCCTCTTGTGTTCTTAATGCATTTCTTGGAAAAGGATTTAGGGAAATTACATCACGCCTATAATAAAATTGCCATTACAAAAGTAATTAGGAGTTTAGTTTGAATATTGAATATCATAACAACGAATAGGAACGAAACGCGGTCTTGCTTGGCGCGAAGGCTGCCTTCTTACTAAAGCATAAAGAGCCGCTCATTCAAATGTGTCTCCCTAACCGGTAATGCATTGTGGCACAGCTTCCACACCAAGATCTTCACCTTCATTGGGCAAATGATTTCCACAGTTGTTTCCATATCCAAACGTGATCAGACCCTACTCCATCTACCACCCTCGGCCAGCAGGATCAAGCCGAAAAATATCCATTGACTTCTTTAAGCCGTACTACTCCGTCGGCCATAAAACTATTCAACCTATTCCCCTTAATACCATCATCATGCTCTCCCATACTTCCCTCTCCCAATCAAACAATGGCCTTCGCAGTTGAATATTCCATATCCATTCGATTCCATCCCACTTACCGAACTCCCCAATCTTTCCTTCTTTTTTCAAAGCAAGAGTGAAAATTCTTGAAAATAAATCTCGAAATGTTCTACCTTCCACTGCCCAGACATCTTGCCAGAATTGAACCTCAACACCCTTACCACCCAGGATTTTGAATCCATTCTTTGATCCTCCATCCCATTGGACTCCCAAGCGCTGCAAATTCTGTTCCATAGTCACCGCCCTATTTTACTCCCGGAATTAATGAAGATGAATTACCATAGTACTTCGCGTCGATCACCGCCTTTCACAAAGCACGTTCTCTTCCAAAGCGCCATCTCCATTTGAGGAGAGCCGAGTTGAAACTCTGTATATGCCAAATCCTCAATCCCCCATATTCCTTATGTCGAAAAATATTCTCCCATCCAATTGTATGCAATCTTCTTACCCTCTCCCACTCATTCCAAAAGAATCATCTCTTGAGCATTTCCAATCGGTCGGCCACCTTCTTAGGGATCTTAAATATGGACAGGAAGTAGATCGGCAGATTTGTCATGACGGATTTGATTAGACATAGTCTTCCCGCTTGGGACAACAATCTTCCTTTCTATCCGGCCAATCTCTTCTCAACCTTGTCCAAAATTGGCTTCCATATCGTCGTGCTGTTACACCTCCCACCTATTGGTATCCCTAGATATTTCAACGGCCAACTGCCTACCCCATATAAATCGCAGCCTTGCTCACCAATTCGTCTGAGCAATTGATCCCCACAAGACTAGTTTTACCAAAATTAATTCGGAGCCCAGTCGCCAATGTCAGACACAATAATATACGTTTTGTTACATGTTAATTGTAACAAGTGCATGCCAATGGATTTATAAAGATCTGATGGGAAAGAAAGGCGGCTGTGGTATGTCATATAATGCGGCTCTTGATATCTATATGGATATCTACATAATTATTATAGTCGTCAATCTTGACTTGGTAGCCATGAGAGGCTGCTTATTTATGCCTATAAATATAGGCTTGCATTAGTTCATAGATGGAATACAAGCAATCAACAAATCTCTCTCTACGTTCTCTATCTCCAGTCCACTTTTCATTATTTACTTGTCTTAGTTTTAGATATTCTCACGACTACACACATACACCTTTATATAGTAATTCTATCTATAACAATCATAAAAATATAATAAATATACATAACACGTTATCAGCACGAGCCACCAACGGAGCCCTGTCAGAATTTCCTTTGAGGTAATATTTAATTATCATATTTCAATAATTCTATTATGGCTAACTTGGCAAAGCAGGATTCAGACCACTGATGGTATCTGGAGATTATTATTTATCCTGGAAAATGGATGTCGAAATTCATTTGGAATCTATGGGTCTAGAAAAAAACAATTGAAAAAGATAATCAGGCTTCAAGCCAAGACCGTGTGTAATACCCGTAAATTTTAGAATATAAAAATAGGAATTAATCCAATAGGGAAGAAAGTTTTGTTTCCGAGAACCCATAAACTCGGAAATGCTCGGAAATCAAAAGACGACGATTTAGAACCCGACGGACCTAAACCTAAGATTTCAGACGTGAGATCGAATTAAGTCAGAATAAATTTATGATGAGAAGCATAATCCGGAAATGACCCGGAAAATCGAGCGCGAAAACGGGGAAGGATAGAAGTCCGAAAGAGAGGAGAAAAAGACCCGACGGATCGGATCGCACGGACCCGCCCGAACCGCAGTCCAGGCGAGGGTCGCGCGCTGGCCGGGCGGGGTTTGGCCAAAAGGCGCACCAACCCCGCGTGGCCCTACAGGTTTTGGCAACTTGCGCGTTTTCGGCGATTTCTTACCATAATTCGACCCCCCGACTTTGGAAAGTGGATTTTGAGCGGGGGAAGGAGTATTAGGTCGTGGGAGGGTTGTCTCCACCCCATTTTGCAGCCTCCAAAACCCTCCCAATTGACTCTCAAACTCTCCCAAGCCAAAACACTCTCCCGACGAACTTCCGACGGACTTCCGGCGACTTTCCGACAACCACCGACGGCCGTAGGAACGTGTAGATCAAGGATCACAGTCCTTAGATCATTGGTAAGTAGTATCTTAGGTTCTCAATCTCGTTTTCCTTTCAAATCCCCAATCTAACTCTTGAATCGTTGATTGCAAATACGTTCGTGGCCAAAGTCGGGAACTTTGCGTTTCGTAGATCCGTTCGTAGGATTTTGGACGAGCCGAGCGACCCTAGGACTACTCAAGAACACAATCACTGTAAGTTGAGCCTTCCATATCAATACGGGTGATTTAGGGGCGTCCGGTATAGGCGTAATGTAACGAAACGTAAAAATCGAAATTAAAAACCCCAACTTGCGCAGTTTCTGAGATCGGCCTAAAACTCCTATTTCGAGGATTCAATCCGAGAAACTCAAAACTAGACTTTTAATCCTAACACATAAATCTAGGTTGTGTAAAAATTTCAGACATTTTCGTTAACGTTTGCTATTTCAAATCGCGCCGAACATAAACTGTTTACTAGGACTTTTTTGAAAAACCTGACAGTGTTCATATTCGAACTTGATGAGCATGTTTCTATATTTTCTAGTCCGATTTGATCCTTGCAATCTAAATGAAAGTTGTAGATAATCATGTCTAGTATGTGCATATAAAATTTCAGAATTTTTGAAGTCCATTTGTTATGTTAAAAAGTCGAAATTTTGAACTGTGTCGAACCTGAGTCCGGACAGATTCCTGTTTGCATAATAAAATCGATTTTTGACATGATTCCTCAACTTATTTCGAGAAAGTTAAAACACAAAAGTTGTTCGTTAGGGTGTTTTACATAAACTGTGAAATTTCCAGATTTTTCGGACTTAAACCGAATTTTTAAATTGAAAAGGCGTAAACTGTGACGCCAAGATACTTTTAAATTTAAGGATTTTGAAATTTCGAAACGAACGATCAAAGATTTGAAATACGATACATCTATACTTTTGAAAAACCCCGATACATTAAATCTAAACGATACATGAGATACTTGGTGGAGGGTGAGTGCTCTGCAGGGTGCCCCTCTAGCCTTTCTCTTCGGGCCTATAATGGACGAGAGAATTTGATGAGATATTACGCCAATCGGCGGGAGATACATGGCCTACTCTCTCGGGTTGTCCGTATGGATTTCTCGAGGCTCCGGAGTGTTACTGGGTATGGCAGATACGGCTGCGGCCGCCGGATCACCGGCTAAACGAGATACTTACGAAACGGCTGCGGCCGCCGGATCACCGGCTATACCAAACACTGAAAAATGGTTACGTAACGGGGGAAATAAAAGAATTAATATTTTTAAGTATTTATTTATTTTTGCATGTTTTTAAATTATGCATTTAAATTATGTCTTTAAATTTCGTATCATGATTAAATTGTTATTGTGGATCAAATGCATGTTCAAGTACACAATTAAAATATTATTTCCTTTAAATTTTGTGAATGCATGTTAGGAGTGGAATTTTAAATTATCTAATTGAATCCCTTTATTGTTATGTTAGGATCGACTTACTCAGTATTTTATATACTGATAAAATTGTTGTTTTCTCTTTTCCTTTCAGAGTATGAAGATAATGCATGAGCATATGCATTGGGGGATAGAAAAACTTTAACGTTGTTTTTATTGCTTTTATGATACTTGCATAACGGGCATGTAAATCCCGAGTTTTGGCCATGTCGGCCCACTTTACATTTTTCCGCTGCGATATATTGTTACTACTACTATATGTGTGGATGCTACTTATTATTATTATTATTTTTAAATAGATTCCGGACTTGTTTTTAAACCTTTTTGCAATACCTATAGCCTTGCATCTCTCGGCAAGCTCGGAGAATCCGTGTCTTGCTAGAGAGATGCGGCGGTGACATCCCGGCCTGGGTTATCAAATCCGGGGTGTTACAAGTTGGTATCAGAGCCCGGAATATTTTAAAGCTACTATTATTATTATTTTAAAATATTTTGAACTAAGTATTATTTTTAGACTTATTACTATCATTATTATTTTTAAGACTACTAGTGTTATTATTTTAAGCCCAACCATTTCGGCCCAAATACCCATGTTTTTATTTCTTAAGTCCAAATTATTATTTTTGACCAATATAGAGGCCCAACTTTTTTTTAATCCATGATTAAATTAAATTAATTTTTGGGGGGATTGCATGTGCATATCCATATAGATTTAAATTCCTGCATATCATGATTTATATTCGAAACATACTCTAACTCTAACCTCCTTGTTGACATTAGATGGCCAAACCCAACACGAACATGGTCAACTTGATGGTGAAACTGACTAACGCATATTTAGAGTCCCAACAACATATCAACTATTTCAAGACTCGAGTAGGACAACTAGAGGGCCAAGTGGCCCATCTGGGGCATCTTAGGGAGACCGATCATCATAACATAACCCAGCTACAAAATCAAGTCGCCGAACTCCAAGCCCAAGTGGCCCAACTCCAAGACAAGGGTGATGACTTGGAGGAACAAATAGGGAACGTAGCCTGGGAGTTGACTACCTTAGCCAACGAGATTGACGGAGGGGTCCTTCAGAACCCGGGACCTCACCCTAATGCTGCAGCACCGATTGACGTATCCAGCGACGAGGACGATCCCATTGAGGATGTACCTGCCTAGTCACCCTAGACTTAGGAGCCTATACCGATGCACTACTATCTATGTTCTTTTTTTTTTCAAACTAGTACCAGCACTACTATTTCATTCTTGTTACGAATGCTTGTAATCAGCTGAAAAATTTTCTCTTGAGTAATAAATCTACAAGCATTTATTTTATACAATTATATTTAAAGTATTCCTTACATTTTAATTAAATTATTTCTCTTCGAATACCCTGCTAAAACCCGATCAAACAAATGAACAAGGTAATAATAATCAATGACCTATAGGTAACAACTAAACAATAATACAAGTAGTAAATATATATACATATACATTATATTGATATAGTTATCGAACAAGGGTATCTCCAACCCTAAACCCTAAACCCTAAACCCTAAAACCCTAAATCCCAACACCCTGAACCCTAGGGTCTCAAAAAAAAAACCTGAACAGGTTACTGTTCACGAAAAAAAAACAAAAAACAAAACAAAACAAAACAAAACAAAAACAAAGCAGTAAGTAGAACCAACCCCAAATAACAACAAACAATACGCTAAACTCCAACAACCTATACTAACAGGTTCCAACAGACTGATACCTGTTAATATCGTCATTTACTTAGTCAAATTATTTCATAAGCATTACATAATACTTCAACAAAAAGAATCTAAACTCTCCTGTTCTTGCAACAGCATGGCACCGAGAGGAAGACCACGCGCCCAGCCCACTACTCCAAACACCAACGAAACCCCTATGCAACCAGAAATGCCTATACCCGGCGAAGGGATACACGCTCAAGAGGAGCCGGTAAACCCCATGCCAAACAACATGGACGCGCGCCTACGCACTCTAGAAGAGGTTCTCATCGCGATAGGAAACGCGCATGTAAACCAAGGCCAGGCCGCTGCGGTACCTCCACCCGAGGCCCGCATTAACTACTTAGCTATGGTGAACTCATATCGTCCGCCGAACTACGCCAGAGAAGAGGACCCGGCTAAACTTGAAGAATGGATCCGAACATTCGACAAGCTACTAAACGCGGTGAACTGCCCAATTGGCGAGAAGGTGCCTGTGGCATCGTACTATCTCGGAGGGGAGGCGGATGACTGGTGGCGTGCCATGCAAGATAGGTTAGCCGAGGACGAGGAACCCTATTCTTGGGAAGAATTCATGGGTCTGATCAGGGATCGCTTTTATCCCATGAGCACAAAGTCAGCCATGTACGAGGAGTTCTTATCTCTGAAGCAAGGAGGGCAAACAGTCCAGGAATATTACACCCGTTTCAAGGAGTTGGTGCGTTTCGCACCAAGACTCGTGCCGACAGATGTGGAGAAGGCACAGAAATTTGAAATGGGGCTAAACTTGACTATACGAGAGGTGATCACTGGCGTCCCATACCCAGACCTGCAATCGGTGTATGATCGTGCGGTAGCTGTTGCAAGGGTGCAACAACTAAAAAGGAAAGTGAGCGGAGAACCCAGCCGAGGATCTCAGGGTCAGGATAAGAGGAGTAGAGACAACCGTTCCGGTAACAATGCTGTAGGGAACAACCTTCGGGGAGATCTGAACAGACCCCCTCAAAACAACAACAGGGGATATGATGATAGAACCCTTTTCCGGGGTAACCCGGTACCACCTTGCCCGAGATGCGGCAGGCCTCATTTGGCCAGAGGGTGCCCCCAACAGGGCGCCTGCTACAGGTGTGGTCGCAACGGCCACATGGCGAACGAGTGCCGCACTCGACTGGAAAACATCACCAAGAGGGAGGACTTAGGCACGGGGCCAACTCAGCCTCGCAACCAGGATGGACGGAATGGAAACAACCAGGGGTATAGACCCCCTCAAAACCAGAATCTCAATCAGAATCAACGTCCCCCACAGAATCCAAATCAGCAACAGAATCAGAACCCGAACCGGGATCAGCAAGGCAACCCGGGACGTCCAATGGGGCGATTGAATGTCATCCATGAGGCAGATGTGCCTATGCAGGGGGACGTAATGGGAGGTACGTTCCATGTCTTAAGTACACCCCTTAGAGTTCTGTTTGACTCATGAGCTAGTTGTTCGATAATATCATCTAAAGTCTTACCTGAACTAGATCTACCTAAGTGCGAATTGATTAACTTAGGGATTCAACTTCCATCGGGAGAGGTAGTATCATGCTCTAAGCGATATAACGGAATTCCGATAGTTATAAAGAACGTAGAGTTTTTCGCGAACTTGGTAGAATTCGAACTACAGGATTTTGACGTCATACTAGGGATGGACTGGCTAACCCGATATAAAGCCGTGATCGATTGCCAAAAACAAAAGATCACGTTGTCAAAGAGTAGGGGAAGGAGAGTCATCTTTTACTCCCAACCACCTAAGAAGTCTACCAAGATAGTCAACGCCATTAAGTTATGTAGCTTAATGCGTAAGGGTTACGCGTTATATGCATGCTACATTCATAACCTTGAGGCCAAAGAGGTCAAGGTGGATAACATTCCGGTGGTGAGAGAATACCCGGATGTATTTCCGGAAGACGTTCCCGGCATGCCGCCTGAGAGAGATCTGGAATTCACCATAGATCTCATCCCGGGAACGGAGCCTGTCTCAAAGGCTCCTTACCGTATGGCGCCGCTAGAAATGAAGGAACTAAAAGAACAACTCGAGGAGTTGCTAGAGAAGGGCTACATAAGGCCGAGCACGTCCCCATGGGGTGCCCCGGTCTTATTCGTGAAGAAAAAAGATGGAGGTCTACGACTATGCATCGATTATAGAGGGCTCAACCAAGTCACGGTCAAGAACAAGTACCCGTTGCCCAGAATCGAGGATTTGTTCGACCAACTGAAGGGAGCTTCAGTATTTTCAAAGATCGACTTGCGATCAGGGTATCATCAATTAAGGATCGCCGAAAAGGATATCCCAAAGACGGCATTCAGAACTCGCTACGGGCACTACGAATTCACGGTGCTATCATTCGGGCTGACGAACGCCCCAGCGATGTTCATGAATCTCATGAACAACGTGTTTCGGGAATTATTAGATCAATGCGTAGTGGTGTTCATAGATGACATCCTGATCTACTCGAAAAGCGAAGAAGAGCATTCCGAACACTTACACAAAGTGTTAGGGATCTTACGAGCAAACCAGCTGTATGGCAAACTGTCCAAATGCGACTTCTGGCTAAGAGAAGTGGCATTTCTGGGACATATCGTATCCGCCAACGGAGTGGCAGTGGACCCAGCAAAGATCTCGGCAGTGACCGAATGGGTGCCACCGAAGAATCCAACAGAGATAAGAAGTTTTCTCGGATTGGCAGGGTACTACCGAAGGTTCGTAAAGGATTTCTCAAGGATCGCTCGCCCATTGACACAGCTGCTAAAGAAAGGGGTGAAATACGACTGGACCAGTGAGTGTGATTCCGCATTCCAAGAATTGAAGAGACGGCTTACTACAGCGGCGGTGTTGGCATTACCATCGGAGGATGGAGACTTCGAGGTGTACAGCGACGCCTCGAAGGAAGGATTGGGATGCGTGCTAATGCAAGATCAAAGGGTTATAGCATACGCATCACGTCAACTAAAGCCACACGAAGAGAACTATCCGACGCACGACTTGGAGCTAGCCGCAGTCGTGTTCGCTCTAAAGATATGGAGGCACTACCTCTATGGGCGAAAGTGTCGGATGTTCACCGACCATAAGAGCCTCAAGTATATATTCACGCAGAAAGAGCTGAATTTGAGGCAAAGGAGATGGTTGGAGCTGATTAAGGATTACGACCTGGAAATCGCGTATCACGAAGGAAAAGCCAACGTGGTGGCCGATGCCTTGAGTCGAAAGACTCAACACATGGTGAATTCACTTGTGGTGCCGGCCGAATTGTACAGAGACTTGGCAAAGTTAAGTCTGGAGTTGGTACACTCTGGTGAAGTAAGTGAGGTCGTCAACACGATGGTAGTAGGATCTACCATACTCAATGAGATACGACTAGCACAACAGGGTGATGAAAAGCTGGAGGAAATTAGGAAGAACATTGCTGAAGGAAAGGCAATGGATTTTAAAATCCATGAGGACGGAAGCATTCGCTTCAAGGGAAGGTGGTGCATACCGCGAAAATGCGAGGACCTGAAGCAAAGAGTGATGGAGGAAGGCCATAATACCCCATACTCGGTCCATCCCGGAGGCGAGAAGCTATACAAGGACATAAAGAAGAACTATTGGTGGCCGAACATGAAGAGAGAAATAGCCGAGTTTGTGGCAAGATGCCTCACCTGCCAGAAGGTCAAGGCCGTACGGCAGAAACCCTTAGGATTAATGCAGCCATTGGAAATCCCAAGTTGGAAATAGGATAGCATTTCAATGGACTTCGTTTCGGGGCTACCACGTTCACCGAAGGGGATGAATAAAATTTGGGTGATCGTGGATAGGTTGACAAAAGCTGCCATATTTATCCCCATGAAGGATACCTGGTCCATGGACCAATTGGCAAGGGCATATGTCGACAACGTGGTACGACGACATGGAGTACCACATGACATCATCTCGGACAGAGACAGTAGATTCGTCTCACATTTTTGGACAAAACTACAAGAAGCCCTCGGTACGAAGATAAAGATGAGTACCGCGTTCCACCCCATGACGGATGGACAAACGGAAAGAACGATCCAAACTTTGGAAGACATGCTGAGGGCATGCGTATTAGAGTTTAAAGGAAGTTGGGAAAATCACTTACCCTTGATCGAATTTTCCTACAACAACAGCTACCATGCTAGCATTGGCATGGCACCCTTCGAGGCACTATATGGACGAAAATGCCGAAGCCCATTGAGCTGGGAAGAGGGCGAGAGGACTATGGTAATTGGACCGCAACTTGTTGAGGACATGGCTCAACAAGTCAAAATAATCCAAGGAAAGATGAGAGCCGCGCAAGACCGGCAAAAGAGCTATGCCGACGTGAGACGGCAAGATTTGGAATTCCAAATAGGCGATATGGTCATGTTAAAGGTATCACCAATGAAGGGTGTGATGCGTTTTGGCAAGCGGGGAAAATTGAGCCCACGGTACATAGGACCATACGAGATCCTAGAAAGAGTGGGGAATCTTGCATACCGACTAGCATTACCACCACAATTTGCTCGTGTCCACGACGTGTTCCACGTCTCGCAACTGAAGAAATACGTCCATGATCCGACCCACATACTCCAACCGGAGGAAATTGAGCTGGACGATGACTTAAGCTACGAAGAAATTCCAGTGCGAATACTCGACAAGAAGGAGAGGCTAACAAGGAATAAGACCGTGAGGATGGTTAAGGTTCTTTGGTCTAACCACGAAGCCGAGACGGCAACGTGGGAACTAGAGGCAGACATGAAGGATCAATACCCAACCCTATTCCAAGACAATGCAACAACAGTTATGGGGGCATAACTGTAATCTTAAGAGGGGGAGGATGTGACGACCCGAATATTTCCGGATATTTTATACGAATACTTTGTACCCCAAAGAAACAAATTCAAATTGTTTTGAACTACGTAATGACTTGATCCCTTCACGGGGTACGTAGGCAACTCGGAAATTTCAATTCTGGGTTCAGTCAAATAATAACAAATAACGACACACAATAATACAATCGCCTAATCAAACAATGCCCGAACTCGCGAGAGGATGAAGTGCAACTTCGAGGACGAAGTTGGTTCTTAAGGGGGGTAGACTGTAATACCCGTAAATTTTATAATATAAAAATAGGAATTAATCCAATAGGGAAGAAAGTTTTGTTTCCGAGAACCCATAAACTCGAAAATGCTCGGAAATCAAAAGACGACGATTTAGAACCCGACGGACCTAAACCTAAGATTTCAGACGTGAGATCGAATTAAGTCAGAATAAATTTATGATGAGAAGCATAATCCGGAAATGACCCGGAAAATCGAGCGCGAAAACGGGGAAGGATAGAAGTCCGAAAGAGAGGAGAAAAAGACCCGACGGATCGGATCGCACGGACCCGCCCGAACCGCAGTCCAGGCGAGGGTCGCGCGCTGGCCGGGCGGGGTTTGGCCAAAAGGCGCGCCAACCCCGCGTGGCCCTACAGGTTTTGGCAACTTGCGCGTTTTCGGCGATTTCTTACCATAATTCGACCCCCCGACTTTGGAAAGTGGATTTTGAGCGGGGGAAGGAGTATTAGGTCGTGGGAGGGTTGTCTCCACCCCATTTTGCAGCCTCCAAAACCCTCCCAATTGACTCTCAAACTCTCCCAAGCCAAAACACTCTCCCGACGAACTTCCGACGGACTTCCGGCGACTTTCCGACAACCACCGACGGCCGTAGGAACGTGTAGATCAAGGATCACAGTCCTTAGATCATTGGTAAGTAGTATCTTAGGTTCTCAATCTCGTTTTCCTTTCAAATCCCCAATCTAACTCTTGAATCGTTGATTGCAAATACGTTCGTGGCCAAAGTCGGGAACTTTGCGTTTCGTAGATCCGTTCGTAGGATTTTGGACGAGCCGAGCGACCCTAGGACTACTCAAGAAAACAATCACTGTAAGTTGAGCCTTCCATATCAATCCGGGTGATTTAGGGGCGTCCGGTATAGGCGTAATGTAACGAAACGTAAAAATCGAAATTAAAAACCCCAACTTGCGCAGTTTCTGAGATCGGCCTAAAACTCCTATTTCGAGGATTCAATCCGAGAAACTCAAAACTAGACTTTTAATCCTAACACATAAATCTAGGTTGTGTAAAAATTTCAGACATTTTCGTTAACGTTTGCTATTTCAAATCGCGCCGAACATAAACTGTTTACTAGGACTTTTCGAAAAACCTGACAGTGTTCATATTCGAACTTGATGAGCATGTTTCTATATTTTCTAGTCCGATTTGATCCTTGCAATCTAAATGAAAGTTGTAGATAATCATGTCTAGTATGTGCATATAAAATTTCAGAATTTTTGAAGTCCATTTGATATGTTAAAAAGTCGAAATTTTGAACTGTGTCGAACCTGAGTCCGGACAGATTCCTGTTTGCATAATAAAATCGATTTTTGACATGTTTCCTCAACTTATTTCGGGAAAGTTAAAACACGAAAGTTGTTCGTTAGGGTGTTTTGCATAAACTATGAAATTTCCAGATTTTTCAGACTAAAACCGAATTTTTAAATTGAAAAGGCGTAAACTGTGATGCCAAGATACTTTTAAATCGAAGGATTCTGAAATTTCGAAACGAACGATCAAAGATTTGAAATACGATACATCTATACTTTTGAAAAACCCCGATACATTAAATCTAAACGATACATGAGATACTTGGTGGAGAGTGAGTGCTCTGCAGGGTGCCCCTCTAGCCTTTCTCTTCGGGCCTATAATGGACGAGAGAATTTGATGAGATATTACGCCAATCGGCGGGAGATACATGGCCTACTCTCTCGGGTTGTCCGTATGGATTTCTCGAGGCTCCGGAGTGTTACTGGGTATGGCAGATACGGCTGCGGCCGCCGGATCACCGGCTAAACGAGATACTTACGAAACGGCTGCGGCCGCCGGATCACCGGCTATACCAAACACTGAAAAATGGTTACGTAACGGGGGAAATAAAAGAATTAATATTTTTAAGTATTTATTTATTTTTGCATGTTTTTAAATTATGCATTTAAATTGTCTTTAAATTTCGTATCATGATTAAATTGTTATTGTGGATCAAATGCATGTTCAAGTACACAATTAAAATATTATTTCCTTTAAATTTTGTGAATGTATGTTAGGAGTGGAATTTTAAATTATCTAATTGAATCCCTTTATTGCTATGTTAGGATCGACTTACTCAGTATTTTATATACTGATAAAATTGTTGTTTTCTCTTTTCCTTTCAGAGTATGAAGATAATGCATGAGCATATGCATTGGGGGATAGAAAAACTTTAACGTTGTTTTTATTGCTTTTATGATACTTGCATAACGGGCATGTAAATCCCGAGTTTTGGCCATGTCGGCCCACTTTACATTTTTCCGCTGCGATATATTGTTACTACTACTATATGTGTGGATGCTACTTATTATTATTATTTTTAAATAGATTCCGGACTTGTTTTTAAACCTTTTTGCAATACCTATAGCCTTGCATCTCTCGGCAAGCTCGGAGAATCCGTGTCTTGCTAGAGAGATGCGGCGGTGACATCCCGGCCTGGGTTATCAAATCCGGGGTGTTACACCGTGCGAAAGCTATGATTTTTATCCGCCATCAACTTGATGAAGGATTGAAAACACAGTATTTAACGGACAGAGACCCAATTGAACTCTGGGAGAACTTAAAAAAGAGATGTGATCATTTAAGATCAAATAATCTCCCTCGAGCCTAGTACGACTGGTTACACTTATGAATCCAGGATTTTAAATCGGTAAATGATTACAATTCTGCTCTGTTTAATGTTGTATCACAATTAAGACTGTGTGGTGAAAAAATTGCTGATAGAGAAGACATTCTCTACATTCCACCCTTCCAATTCGGTATTAGCACAACAATACTAAGCAAATGGTTTCACTGAATATTATGATCTGATTACATTTTTGTTCTTGGCTGAAAAGAATAATGATTTATTATTGAAAAATCATGAAATGAGACCAACTGGCAGTAGTCCATTTCCAGAGGCACATGTGACTGAATCCTCTAGCCGTGGTCATGGTCGTGGCTGAGGTCAGAGACCTCGAGGTCGTGGATATAACCGAGGTTGTGGGAAAAGTCATTTCCGCAATAATGTTTATACTAGACCCACGACAGACACACGTAATCAGAATCAAGGCAACACCAGAAGTGATGTCCAAAACCAAAATTATGAAGAAGCAAAATGCGATAGATGCGGCCTAAAAGGGCACTGGTACAAAAATTGCGGTACCAGAGAGCATTGGGTAAAACTCTACCAAGAGTCCCAGAGGGAGAAAGGCAAAAGGGTGGTTGAAACAAACCATGTTGACAGAATGAATTCTGAAGATAATATGCCCAATATCCCAGAATTTCAAGTTAATGATTTATATAATGATTTAGTTTAATTGTTCTGTTGTACTATTATTTTTATTACGCTTTGAACTTCTATATCTTTCTTTTACTTTTGTATGTGTGCTATATTATTGTCTATGTATTGTAATATCTCACTTATGTTAAATTTTATTTTAGTATTAATGATGTCTTGTTTTAATGCCAACAGAATGGGAAATTTTAAAAGTGACAATATATGTCTTATTGATAGTGCTTCAACGCACACGATACTAAAAGACATAAGATATTTTTCCAATTTAACTATGGGAGACACAAACATAAACACAATATGTGGTAGTGCAAATATTATACAAGGAATTGGCACAACCAACCTTACTTTCCCAGAGGAAACAAAATTAATTGTGAAAAATGCACTCATATCTCCTAAGTCTCGAAGAAATTTATTGAGTTTTAAAGATATCCGAGAAAATGGGTATCATCTCGAGACATTCAGAGAATGTCGAATATTTATTAATTACAAATACCACTTATGGTAAGAAATATGTAATGGAAAAATTACCAGCTCTGTCATCTGGATTGTATTTTACAAAGATAAAAACAATTGAAAATTAACACTTAGACCACAGGTCTAGTACTCCCCAAATAAACCAGAGGTTTATTGATGGACAGAGACCCATTAATGAATATCATCCCAAAATAGGCCAGAGGTCTATTGGAAGCCATAGGTTTACTGATGAATATATGATATGACATGATCGCCTAGGCCATTCTGGCACTACAATGATGAGGCGAATTATTACAAATAGTCATGCCCATTCATTAAAGGGACAAAAATTGTCGTAACATAATGATTATATATGTGTTGCTTGCTCCCAAGGAAAATTGATTTCCAAACATTCATCAACAAAAGTGGGAACTGAAAGCCCAAGTTTTTTTGAAAGAATTAGGGCGATATATGTGGACCTATAGATCCACCATGTGGGCCATTTAAATGTTTTATGGTGCTAATTGATGCATCAACACGATGGTCCAATGTAACATTGCTATCATCTCGCAACCATGTGTTTGCAAAATTACTGGCTCAAATTATTAAATTATGAGCACATTCCCTGATTATACAATAAAAAAATATCCGATTAGATAATGCTGGAGAATATTCATCCCAGAGGTTTGATGAATATTGCATGTCAATTGGCATAACAGTTGAGCATCCTGTTGCTCATGTCCATACACAGAATGGACTTGCTGAATCGCTTATGAAGCGTTTACAATTAATTGCCAAACCATTATTAATGCGATCTGGATTGCCATTGACAGCTTGGGGGCATGCAATATTACATGCAGCAAAATTGGTGCGGATAAGACCGACACATTATCATGAATACTCCCCCATACAATTAACATTTGGACATGAACCCAATATATCCCATCTCAGAGTATTTGGTTGCGCAGTATATGTCCCGATTGCATCATCTCAGCGCACAAAGATGGGTCCCCAACGTAGATTGGGAATATATGACGGGTATGAATCACCATCGATTATTCGATATCTTGAACCATTAACCGGTGATTTATTTACTGCAAAATTTAAAGATTGTCATTTTGACGAATCTAATTTCCCGACATTAGGGGGAGATAAAAGTCAACCAAAGAAAGAAAAAGAAATCAACTGAAAAACACCGTTAGATTTCTTTGATCCACGTACAAATGATTGTGAACTAGAAGTACAAAGAATTGTACATTTGCAGAATATTACAAATCAATTGCCGGATGCATTATGCGACTCTAAAAGAGTAATTAACTCTCATATACCGACAGCAAATGTTCTAATCAAAATTAATGTCCCAGAAGGACCAATTACAAGTGCCAAAGATGAATCTACTGCACGCTTGAAGCGTGGCAGACCACTAGGTTCCAATGATAAAAATCCTCAAAAAAAAAGAGGACCACAAATTATTGAAAGTGACAAATTACAGAAAATATTCCAAAGGAAAAAGAAGCTCTTGAAGAGCAAATAGCTCCAGATGAGCATGAACTTGCAGCTCCAGAGGAGCAGGAAATTGAAAATAATGAAATATCAATTAATTTTGTCACAAGCAGAAATATTTGGAATCGAGATGCAATTATCATAGATAATGCATTCTCATATCATATAGCACTTGACATAAAAAATGATGACGAGGATCATGAACCAAATTCGGTTGATGAATGTTGGAAAAGAAAAGATTGGCCAAAATGGAAAGATGCAATCCAATTTGAATTTGATTCCCTGGCTAAAACAAATGTGTTTGGACCGATTGTCAAAACACCAGAAAATATAAAGCCAGTTGGATACAGATGAGTCTTTGTACGAAAAAGAAATGACAAAAATGAAATTGTCAGATACAAAGTGAGATTAGTCGCCCAAGGGTTCTCACAGAGACCCGGATTTGATTATGATGAAACATAATCCCCTGTAATGGATGGAATAACATTTAGATATCTTATCAGTTTAGCAGTCCATCAAAATCTTGAAATGAGATTAATGGATGTTATTACTGTGTATCTATATGGAAATTTAGATACAGATATCTATATGAAGGTCCCAGAGGGATTAAAAGTGTCAGAGACATATAAATCAATTTCTAAACATATGTATTCCATCAAATTACAAAAATCCCTATATGGACTGAAACAGTCCGGGTGAATGTGGTATAACCGACTCAGTGAGTCATTGGTACAAGAGGGTTATACAAATGACCCAATCTGTCCATGTATATTCATTAAGAAAAATGGACAAGGGTTTGTAATCATTGCAGTTTATGTTGATGATCTCAACTTGATTGGAACTCCAGATGAGCTCCAAAAGACTGTTGAATACTTGAAAAAGGGGTTTGAAACAAAAAATTTTGGTAAAACCAAATCATGCCTTGGTCTACAAATTGAATACTTAAAGAATGGAACTTTTGTCCATCAAAGAGCTTATACTCAGAGAGTATTAAAGCGATTTTATATGGATAAAGCACATCCAATGAGTACTCCAATAGTCGTAAGGTCACTTGATATAAAAAATGATCCGTTTAGACCACAAGAGGAAAGTTGTAACACCCGGGAAAAACGTTAAGAGGAATCGGAACTAATTTAACTAGATTAATTATGGCACGGAAATGTTACGAGCGTTAACAAGAGTTCGTAACAAATTTAAGATGAACATTTCGAACCGGAAACGACCCGAGGAGTCGAGCCAAACACGTAGAGGATAGAAAACCGATAGAGAAAAGAAGAAAAGACCCGACGGACCACACAAACCGCCGAATCGGCCGGTCCAGCCGTCACGCGCCCTCCGCGCGCCGCCGCGTGGCATGAGGGAGACGTGTCCCAGGACTGGTCGCGCGTGCTCCACGCGGACATCCCTATACGTGCGCATCACCACCGCGCCAGAGGTGCAGGAGGTGTAAACTTTCCTTCCATGGCGATTTTCTTGCCTAAATTCCAATTCCCTTCGATAGTAATCGGATCCCAGCCTTAGGAAAGGCTTAAGAACGGTTAGGGGCGTCCCCATAACCCATTCTTACAGAAAATACATCCTCTACACTCTCATTCTTCCTCTCCAAGCCAAAATCTCTTCGAGACCACTTTCCGGCGAGTATTCCGGCGACGACGGGACAAACGGGACGAAGCCCATGCCTTCTAGACCCTTGGTAAGTTATGGTATAGTGTTTAGTTTGTCCATAAAACTTAAAAACTCGAAATCTAACATCCTTTCCTTTGCTACGATTTCACGTCGGGGGACGAACAAAAAGCGATCGGAGAAGTTGGACGTTCGCCGCGACCTTAGGACGCTCGGAAATCCCTTACAGCGACCCTATTCTCTAACTAAGTAAGTTAAGACCTTACTTTTCAATTTTTGTGGTTTATTGTCGTTTAAAACTTAAGATCTAGACACGTAACTAAAATCGGTTTTCAAAAAACCCTATTTTCGACAAATCTTAATAACTCGACAAAAACTCTATCTTTGGGAATTCAAACCAAAAACTTTTCAACATAGATTTTGTTCATAAGACTCTAATCTACCTTGTGTCCAAATTTCAGCCATTGACATAAAGATTTGTATCCCAAATCGTGACATAAAGTTTCTGTATGAAAATCGGACGTTTGAAACCATGACAGTTTTATTGATTCGAATTGATGCATGTTTTTCACCCGTTTTAAAATCGATTCAACTTTGCATTTCTAAATAAAAGTTGTAGATAATTGTGTCTAAATTATGCATATAAAATTTCATGAATTTTGGAGTTCATTTGATATGTCAAAACGGACGAGTCCAGAACCTATTCCAAACCGATTTTTGAATCCGCGCGCAAGCAGCGTGTTGGTGTCGATTTTCGAACATCTAAAACTCATTATCTCCAATATCTTAAAACATGAAAGTAGTTCATTAAGGTGTTATCTACATCCTGCAAAAATTTCGGACCAATTGGATTTGAAATGAACTTTTAATTGGCGTTGCACGAAACTGTGTCGGAATCAGTCCTTTGGGCAGAAATCTTCTTTTGTAAAGAACTCGAAATTTGACTCACTTCGAAACCTTATTTCCCAAAACTTAAAACATGAAAGTTGTTCGTATGTGTGTACTTGAGCTACTGTGTAAACTTCAGAATTTTTGGTTAAAATATGAATTTTTAATTAAAAAGGCGTAAACTGTGACGAATTGGATTTTTCGAACTTACGAAAACTCGAATTATGAAATGCGAAATCGAATCCTTTGTATACGACGAAACATAAACTTTCAAAAAATCCCGTTCACTAGGTTGAGCCGATCCTCATGCTATCATTATTTTGAGACAGCCTCGTTAGTGGTCTCCCTACTATCTGAGATTGCCTCGATAGTGATCTTGTGCGCTATATTTATTTGGATTGCCTCGTTAGTGGTCCTACTATCTTTGAGACTGCCTCGTTAGTGGTCTCCCATTTATTTGGACTACCTCGTTAGTGGTCCTACGATTTGAGATTGCCTCGTTAGTGATCTCCCCGGTATGGTGTCCTCTTCTTAGTTTGCGGGATAAAAATATAAAAGACTTGTGTGCGTATTTTATTATGCTTAAATTTATTTATCACGTTTTAAATTATGCTTTTAAATTACGTTCTTAAATTATACTTTTAAATTAAGTCCTTAAATTATGTATTCTCATCTTGAATAAATTAATCGTGTTCTTCAAATGTGAGTAACTATGAATTTTAAATTAATTATTAAATTAATTTCGTAATGCATGAAAAGTGTAACTTTAATTAAACACATGTAACCCCTTAAATTGTTTAGTTAGAGATTAATTTACTCGGTATATTTTTATACTGATAAACCCGTTGTTATTTTTCTTTTACAGAGTATGTCGAGTGACGCATGTTCATGCATTGGGGGAAACTATTTCATAGACACTTTTATTTCTTGCACTTCAGTACTAATTAAATCGGGCCTGTTAAACCCGAGTTTTGGCCATGTTGGCCGTGATTACCTTTCCGCTGCATTTACTCTATTTCGTGCATGAACGATTACTACTTCCGTATTTTGAATTAAGTATTATTATTTCTCGGACTCAATGTTGAAATTTTTTTAAATCTTTTACGTACCCATAAGCCTTGCATTTTCTTAGTGAGCTCGGGAAGCCATGTCTTGCTAGGGAGATGTGGCGGTGACATCCCGGCCTGGGTTATCAAATCCGGGGTGTTACAACTTGGTATCAGAGCCCGAAAAATTTTAAAGCTACTATTATTATTTTTAAACCATTATTTTAAAACCTAGTATTATTTTTAAAATTATTATTTTTAACTACTAGTATTATTTTTAGCCCAAGTTATTAATTTCGGCCCAATATAGAGGCCCAACCTTTTAATTACTTAAATCCATGATCAATTTAAATTAAAACACATTAAACAAATTTCTATTGGGGGGATTGCATATGCATATTTCATATAGATTTAAATTTCTGCATATCTTGACTTTGCTTGAAATATGTCTAACTCTAACCTCCCTTGTTGACATTAGATGGCCGAACCCAACGCGAACATGATCAATCTGATGATGAAACTGACCAACGCATACCTCGAGTCCCAACAGCACATCAATCACTTCAAGGCTCGAGTAGGGCAACTAGAGGGTAATGTGGCCCATTTGGGACATCTTAGGGAAGCTGACCATCATGAAATAACCCAACTCAAGGCCCAAGTCGCCGAACTCCAAACCCAAGTGGTTGCACTTCAAAACAAGGATAACGAACTGATGATGCAAGTAGGGCACTTAGGAGCAGAACTGATGAGCCTAGAGGCTGACGTATTTCCTCCGAGCCCCGAGCCTGTTGGAACACCCACCCCGATTGACGTATCCAGCGAGGAGGACGATCCCATCGAAGATGCACCTACTTATTCACTCTAGACTTAGAGATCCACATCGATGCACTATTATTATTAGATTTCTGTTTCGAATGCTTGTAACCCAAATAAAGGTTTCCCTTGAGTAATAAATATACAAGCATTTATTTTACACAAGTATATTTAAATTACTCCTCACATTTATTTAAATTATTTCCCTTCAATTACCTTGTTAAAACTCAATCAAATAAAAGAACAAGGTAATAATAAATAAACAACACAAATATACATATCATTATTATATAAGGTAAATAAACAAATAAGGGTACATCCAACCCCAAACCCTGAAAACCCTAAACCCTAGACCCTAGATTTTTTTTTAAAAAAACGAATAGGTTACTGTTCACACCAAAAAAAGGGGGGCGAAAACAAACGAAACAAAAACAAAACGACAAGTAGTGAACAACCCCCAACGAGAACAAAAAGTACACTAAGTTCCAACAACCTCTACTAACAGGTCCTAGTGGATTGATACCTGTTAATATCATTCTTTATTTAATAAAAATTTCCTTACGAGCAATTATTTTATAAATATATATCTATTTAATTTTATCCTTTATACCTTATCACATTATTGTACCTAATTACCTTGAAGCGGCCCAGTCACACAATGATGTAAGTATGGTTGGGCAACCCGCACACATATAAATGCGATAAGGAGGTAACCATAAATCCAGAATATCTCAAACCATAAACTAAGACAGGACAATTGAACTGTGTTTCTAAACAGCGACAAACAACTAACGCAAGTCAAACAAGTAACTAGGCAATAACACAACGGAAACATAAGCTATGAATCCCAGTCAGCAGAATCATCCTCATAAGGAGACAACTAAACAAAATACGTCTACTATGAAACCTAAATGAAAATACGAGTACGAAAGATCACTGGTCAGGAGGCGGGAACTGCCGACGCATGTAGTCATCCATCTGCCGCATATAGGCATACATGTCGGACATAGTGGCCTGCTGCTGAGCCTGCTCGTAGCAAACGAGTCCATACGGGCCTGGTAGAAGTCCAACCTAGCGTCTAAGGCATCATAATGAGCCTGCCCAGCTGCAAACCCGGCATCCATACCGACCCGCATCTCCTGCATCATCTGCAGCATGTGAGTCATCTCCTAGCCCTGAGGCACCACTGCAGGAGGTGGAACTACTAGAGGAGGGGGTGGCTGCTCCGGAGGTACAACTAGAATCAAGCCGCCATCATCAGGCTGCGGGCGAAGTACAGCCCGAGGAACTCCACGATGTAAGGCGTTACGCCGAGCAGCGTAAGTCGGGATACGGTAACAACCACCCGCTGCTAACTCGTACGGATCTGTCTCCAGTGTCGTGCGAATCACCTGCGCCGCGCACAAGCCACAAATGAGGTGAATATGGGTAATCACCCTACTCCCTCGTCCTCTCCGCATACCCCTCAAATTGTCCTCAATACAAGCTCCCACGTTCACCCTACCGCCTCGCGCGATAAAGCAAATGGTCTCATAGACATGATCCAGGACGATATGGCTCCGGGTAATTGGCTGGACGCGCCCTAACCATATCTGGGTGAGCTCTCGCCAAGGAGTGTCCATCGTCGTCAACCGCAGCTCATGACCGTGCTCGATCTGAGGAGCCACCACGGTGCATAAGACATCCCACGCAGGAGCAATAACACGGCCCTCAGGCTGTGGACGGAATGCGCCATCGTCAGGCAGACCGAAATAGACATTGATCGCCCGAGCACTGAAGTCAAGATAACGACCACGAACCCATACTCGAGATAAGTCGTCACCCTCCCCAAGACCACCAATGTTGGCGATAACCTCCATAGCCAGATAACCGGAGGCAGCGCCCTCGGGGTGACGTGCGAGTCCAGTCCACTGAAGGTGCTCCAAGACCGCACTGACCCTATCATCGCCCAAATGATCAGGATACATGCCTCTCTCGGGGACATAAGCCCTGTTTCGACGAAGCTCGTCGAAATAAAAGTCCTGGGCGGCCCTCGTCCTAAAACGAAACATATCATGCCGGTGAGGACGCATCTCGTCAGGGAGACCCCTGAGTCTCGGGCCCCGCTGCTCCTCGTCCTCCTCGGACTCGCTCTCATCAAAATCCGGCATCACCGGAGCGGCAGTGCTAGGGCCAACCGCATCGCGCTGAGTAGCTCGTCTCTTGGCCCCCGGAGGGCACATGAGAGACGCCAAAACAACCCACAAAAAGAGCAACATCCTGCAAAATATCCAATACCAATTATAAGGCTAAATTCCACACAATAACTCAAGCAAAAATACGCAAGGGACATCAATATAGACTTCCAACGTGAGTATTCCATAAGAACATCAAATCCAATCGTTCGTTAACACAAACCGGAAGGTAATCTAGACAAAGGATATGCCCAAACAAATTCCAAAACCTTTGTGGCATTTCGTCGAACACGTTATGTCCGCAATAAACCAAATTCTAAGTTACTAACAAACACATGGAAGTTGCTCACAAAACAAAACGATTGCTCAAACAACAACTCATCATTACCTTATGGCACCAAACAACAAAAATGAGCTAATGATCACACCCCCAATACCAACCAAAAATAAAAAATTTCATACTCTTCCTAAAGATTCAAATCCAACAAGAATTTGTCAAAAACATAAACACATTGTGGCATAAACACAAGCAAGGCAACGAGAGTAACATCAATTATCACATATGCTTGCTAATTTGCACAAATCAAGCCTAAAAATAACAAATCCCCAATTTTTGTACATAACCCTAATTTCTAAATCCCTTCACAAATCAAGTCGTTCAAGCATAAAAATTTGAAATTGGTAAGTGAAAGTAGTAGGTACATACCTTACAAAGCAAAATCGAAGCCGGAACCGGGAAAAGTTGGGAACAAGAGGGCGAATTTGAGAGAAAATGTGAAGTGGTCTCGGATGGGAAATGGGGGAAGTGGCTCGCGCGGGGCGCGAGCCCTTTTTTTCAAAAACTGATGTGCCCGCGCGGTCACCGCACGCTGAGGCCTCATACTGCGCGGACACCACGCGCTGAGGCCTCATACCGCGCGGACACTGCGCGGGTCACGGAAGAGGTTTTATTTTTTGGTTTTGCTTAATCTCTTTTACTTTGCACCACTCACTTAACCCGAGCGTACATCGATAATGAGGTACGACGACATGGGGTATCACCCGACATCATTCCTGACAGAGACAGTAGAATTGCCTCGCATTTCCTTTTTGCTAGGCTACAAGAAACCCTCGGTACGAAAATAAATATGAGTACCGCGTTCCACCCCATGACGGATGGGCAAACAGAGAGAACGATTCAAACATTGGAAGACATGCTGAGAGCATGTGTGCTAGAGTTAAAGGAAATTGGGAGAACCATTTGCCTTTGATCGAGTTCTCCTGCAACAATAGTTATCATGCTAGCATCGGCATGGCACCTTTCGAGGCACTGAATGGATGCAAGTGCCGAAGTCCATTGAGCTGGGACGAGAGTAATAAGAATATGGAAGTTGGACCACAACTTGTTGAGGACATGGCTCAAGAAATCAAGGTCATCCGAGGGAAGATGAGAGCCGCTCAAGACCGGCAAAAGAGTTATGCGGAAAGACTTGGAATTTCATGTCGGCGATAAAGTCATGCTGAGGGTATCGCCAATGAAGGGTGTGATGCGCTTCGGCAAACGAGGAAAAATTGAGTCCACGGTACATAGGACCATATGAAATCCTGGAAAGAGTGGGAAATCTCGCATATCGGCTAGCGTTGCCACCACAATTTGCTCGTGTTCACGATGTGTTCCACGTCTCCCAATTGAAGAAGTATGTGCATGATCCGACCCATGTGCTCCAACCGGAAGAAATTGAACTTGAGGATGACTTGAGCTACGAGGAAGTTCCGGTGCGAATACTTGACATGAAGGAGAGAGTAACGAGGAATAAGACCGTGAGGATGGTCAACGTCCTTGGTCTAACCACAAAACGGAGACGGCAACATGGGAATTGGAAGCCGATATGAAACAACGTTACCCGACCCTCTTCCAAGATGACCCGACCACAGTTATGGGGACATAATTGTATTCTTAAGGGGGGAGGATGTAACACCCGGGAAAAACGTTAAAAGGAATCGGAACTAATTTAACTAGATTAATTATGGCACGGAAATGTTACGAGCGTTAACCCGAGTTCGTAACAAATTTAAGATAAAGATTTCGAACCGGAAACGACCCGAGGAGTCGAGCCAAACACGTAGAGGATAGAAAACCGATAGAGAAAAGAAGAAAAGACCCGACGGACCACACAAACCGCCGAACCGGCCGGTCCGGCCGTCACGCGCCCTCCGCGCCCCGCCGCGCGGCCACCGTGCGGCATGAGGGAGTTGCGTCCCAGGACTGGTCGCGCGTGCTCCGAGCGGACATCCCTATACGTGTGCGTCACCACCGCGCCAGAGGTGAAGGAGGTGTAAACTTTCCTTCCATGGCGATTTTCTTGCCTAAATTCCAATTCCCTTCGATGGTAATCGGATCCCAGCCTTAGAAACGGCTTAAGAATGGTTAGGGACGTCCCCATAACCCATTCTTACAGAAAATACATCCTCTACACTCTCATTCTTCCTCTCCAAGCCAAAATCTCTTCGAGACCACTTTCCGGCGAGTATTCCGGCGACGACGGGACAAAGCCCCTGCCTTCTAGACCCTTGGTAAGTTATGGTATAGTGTTTAGTTCATCCACAAAACTTAAAAACTCGAAATCTAACATCCTTTCCTTTGCTACGGTTTCACGTCGGGGGACGAACAAAAAGCGATCGGAGAAGTTGGCCGTTCGTCGCGACCTTAGGACGCCGGGAAATCCCTTACAGCGACCCTATTCTCTAACTAAGTAAGTTAAGACCTTACTCTTCAATTTTTGTGGTTTATTGTCGTTTAAAACTTAAGATCTAGACAGGTAACTAAAATCGGTTTTCAAAAAACCCTATTTTCGACCAATCTTAATAACTTGACCAAAACTCTATCTTCGGGAATTCAAACCAAAAACTTTTCAACATAGATTTTGTTCATAAGACTCTAATCTGCCTTGTGTCCAAATTTCAGCCATTTACATAAAGATTTGATATCCCAAATCGTGACGTAAATTTTCTGTATGAAAATCGGACGTTTGAAACCATGACAGTTTTATTGATTCGACCTGATGCATATTTTTCACCTGTTTTTAGATCGATTCAACTTTGCATTTCTAAATAAAAGTTGTAGATAATTGTGTTTAGATTATGCATATAAAATTTTATGAATTTTGGAGTTCATTTGTTATGTCAAAATGGATGAGTCCAGAACCTGTTCCAAACCGATTTTTGAATCCGCACGCAAGCAGCGTGTTGGTGTCGATTTTTGAACATCTAAAACTCATTATCTCCAATATCTTAAACATGAGAGTTGTTCATTAATGTGTTATCTACATCCTGTAAAAATTTCGGACCAATTGGATTTGAAATGAATTTTTAATTGGCGTTGCACGAAACTGTGTCGGAATCAGTCCTTTGGGCAGAAATCTTCTTTTGTAAAGAACTCGAAATTTGACTCAATTCGAAACATTATTTCCAAAAACTTAAAACATGAAAGTTGTTCGTATGTGTGCACTTGAGCTACTGTGTAAATTTCAGAATTTTTGGTTAAAAGATGAATTTTAATTTAAAAAGGCGTAAACTGTGACGAATTGGATTTTTCGAACTTGCGAAAACTCGAATTATGAAATGCGAAATCGAATCCTTTGTATACGACGAAACATAAACTTTTGAAAAATCCCGTTCACTAGGATGAGCCGATCCTCATGCTATCATTATTTTGAGACTGCCTCGTTAGTGGTCTCCCTACTATCTGAGATTGCCTCGTTAGTGATCTCGCGCGCTGTATTTATTTGGATTGCCTCGTTAGTGGTCCTACTATCTTTGAGACTGCCTCGTTAGTGGTCTCCCATTTATTTGGACTGCCTCGTTAGTGGTCCTACGATTTGAGATTGCCTCGTTAATGATCTCCCCGGTATGGTGTCCTCTTCTTAGATTGCGGGATAAAAATATAAAAGACTTGTGTGCATATTTAATTATGCTTAAATTTATTTATCACGTTTTAAATTATGCTTCTAAATTACGTTCTTAAATTATGCTTTTAAATTACGCTTTCAAATTAAGTCCTTAAATTATGTATTCTCGTCTTGAATAAATTAATCGTGTTCTTCCGCTACGAGTAACTATGAATTTTAAATTAATTATTAAATTAATTTCGTAATGCATGAAAAGTGTAACTTTAATTAAACACATGTAACCCCTTAACTTACTCGTTATATTTTTATACTGATAAACCCGTTGTTATTTTTCTTTTACAGAGTATGTCGAGTGAAGCATGTTCATGCATTGGGGGAAACTATTTCATAGACACTTTTATTTCTTGCACTTCAGTACTATTTTAAATCGGGCCTGTTAAACCCGAGTTTTGGCCATGTTGGTCGTGATTACCTTTCCGCTGCATTTACTCTATTTCGTGCATGGACGATTACTACTTCCGTATTTTGAATTAAGTATTATTATTTCCCGGACTCAATGTTGAAATATTTTTAAATCTTTTACGTACCCATAAGCCTTGCATTTCCTTAGTGAGCTCGGGAAGCCGTGTCTTGCTAGGGTGATGTGGCGGTGACATCCCGGCCTGGGTTATCAAATCCGGGGTGTTACAAAAGTGAACAAATTCTTGGACCAGAGGTCCCATATCTAAGTGCCATAGGTGTTTTAATGTATCTCGCAAACTGCACTCGACCAAATATATCATTTGCAGTAAATTTATTAGCGAGATTCAGTTCATCTCCTACAAAACGACATTAGAATGGAATTAAACATATATTTCGCTATCTCCAAGGAACTATTGATCTTGGGTTATTTTACCCAAATAATTCTCGACATGAAATAATCAGCTTTGCTAATGCTGGATATTTGTCAGATATCTCAAACTGGCTATATTTTTACATCTAGAGGTACTGCAATTTCATGGAGATCAATGAAGCAGACATTGACTGCTACTTCCTCAAATCATGCTGAAATTTTAGCAATACATGAAGCCAGTCGAGAATGTGTATGGTTGCGATCTTTGATGCACCATATATTGAAAATTTGTGGCGTAACTACTGAAGAAAAAATACCCCCAACAATACTATATGAAGATAATGCATCTTGTATAGTTCAATTAAAGGGAGGGTATATTAAAGGAGATAGAACGAAACATATTCCACCAAAATTTTTCTACACTCATGATCTACAGAAAAATGGTGAAGTAGATGTGCAACAAATCCGTTCAGCAGATAATCTTGCGATTTGTTTACCAAGGCACTACCAACAGCAACATTCGAAAAGTTGGTGAAACGTATCGGGATGCGCCAACTGAGGAATCTCAACTGATGTTTTGATGAGGGGGAGAAGTTAACATACAAGAATCGTGTACTCTTTTTCCTTCACTAGATTTTTTTTTCACAGAGAGTTTTTATCTAGTAAGGTTTTAACGATGCATATTCTTTGTATAATGGGCATGCAAGGGGGAGTGTTACATGTCAATTATAACAAGTGCATGCCAATGGATTTAAAAAGATATGAAAGAAAGGCGGCTGTGGTATGTCATATAATGCGGCTCTTGATATCTATATGGATATCTACGTAATTATTATAGTCGTCAATCTTGACTTGGTAGCCATGAGAGGCTGCTTATTTATGCCTATAAATATAGGCTTGCATAAGGTAATAGATGGAATATAAGCAATCAACAAATCTCTCTCTACGTTCTCTATCTCCAGTCCACTTTTCATTATTTACTTGTCTTAGTTTTAGATATTCTCACGACTACACATACAATCATACAAATAAAATAAATATACATAACACATTTGATTAATATTACCTGATGTATCTCTTCATTGCAAAAAAAGTATGGTGTCATCAGCGTATTGAAGGTGTGAGATGACCGGGCCTCCCATTCCCGATCCCTCGTACAGGCCCTCATCAGCCGCTTTGTTCAATATTCGGTTTAATATCTCCGCCAAAAGTACAATCAAATAAGGGGACAACGGGTCCCTTTGTCGTAATAATTTTTGTAACTTGAAAAACTTCGTTGGGGTTCCATTTATGATGACTGCTGCAGTTGCCGATGATATACACTCCTTGATCCACCTCACCCATTTGTCCCCATATCCCATTGCCTCCAACACTCGAAATAAAGACTCCCAAGACACGTTGTCATACGCTTTGGCGAAATCCAATTTTATGACCAAACCCCTTCGGCCACACCTGTGTAGAATGAATTACTTTGGCAGCAATGAGTGCACTATCGAGGATTTGCATTCCCTTTATAAAAAGATATTTGCGAGTGTCTCACCAAATCACCCAACACTCCTTGAATCCTATGGGCCAAAACTTTTGTAATCATTTTGTAAATACTCCCTATTAATGAGATTGGCCGGAATTCATTGAATTCCATTGGGCACTCCACTTTTGGAATTAAAACTATGAATGATCCGCCTGCCTCTTTGGGGAGTTTATAGTCTGTTCGAATCCCCAAAGTACTTGCATCACCTCACTTTTCAGGGTCTCCCAATATTTCTTGAAAAATGCAAGGTTGAACCCTTCCGGCCCCGGAGCTTTATTTCCGTCGCAACTCCACACCGCCTCACGAACTTCCTCCTTGGTGAACCCCCTTTCCAACCAATCCTTATCTGTGCATGTAAGCTTAGATAACCCAACATTGTTAACAGAGAAGACCTCCTCTGATTGTTTGGCAAAGACTCCCCGAAAATATTCATATGCCGCTTCCTTAATCTCTCTCGGTGCTTCGACCAACACTCCGTCCCTCTTAACTGCTCCAGTGACACTTTTTTTTATTTAAAGCTGTGATTGCGTGAAAAAATCGAGTATTCTGATCTCCCTCCTTCATCCAACGAATCCTCGATTTTTGGTACCACCTTTGTTCTTCTGCCAGGAACACTCTTTTTAATTCTTCCTTCTTAGCCAGCCACTCCCTCCTAACCTCATCGACCGCCCCGTCCTCCAGCTCGATAATTTCTGCCATCAACCGTTTGATGCGACTCTCCATATTCGACTCACTATATCCATCCCAAGCACGGATCTTTTTCTTTTTCAAAAGGCGAAGTCTATCAAACACCCCCCCCCCCCCTTCCCTCATCTCTGTCCGTCTCCAAGTTCCAAGTTTCCCTAACCATCTCATTAAATACCTTCTCCTCCATCCAATAATTATAGAACCTAAAAGGCTTCGGCCCCCAAGACTGTTCTCTGAACTCCAAAAGCACCGGATAATGGTCTGACAAAACAGAATCCCCACGATGTTGTATGATATTTCCTCTAAGGCATAGCCAGTCGGGTGATATGAGGAATCTGTCAAGTCTACTGCAAGCTCACCCTCCCCTCCCAAACCAAGTGAATTGACCTCCTTCCATAGCAAAATCCACCAAGCCTAATTCTCCAGCAAACTCTCAACTCTCTCATAGACCCCCCATCCTCACTCTCCCCCACCCTTTCACTCTCCTTCATCACCACATTAAAATTCCCCGAAAAGCATTCCCTATGTCGCATTTACTCTTAAACAGTCCCTAGAATTCAACCCTTTCTCGCTTTCCATTCGGCACATGAATACACGGAATATTTACAACTTCATTGACATTGTTAATAGTCCCTTTTTTATCCACAAATAATGGTGTTCTGACTCCACAATCCCAAAGGAGCTGCAACTCGCGTTCCAAACAACCAACAGGCCTCCGACGTTCCCAATTGCTGGCTGGAATTTGAATTTGCATTCCCTCGACCCCCAAATTCGATACCCCAACCGATCTCTTATTTCACCCATTTATATCTCTTGAAAGCATGCGACTGAAGGTTTCAGTTGCTTGCAAAGCCTCATCACCGCTCTCCTCCTAGCTCCCCCGTTCAGACCCCGCAAATTGCAAGTAACGATCCGTATAATAACTAACAAACATCAACCCACCACCCTAGAACCCTATAACCTTCCTAAATCCTCCAACACCCTTGCCCCGGCCCCATCCCTGCTCAACAGGCTCCCCAACCCCAATCTATTCGCAGGATCTAAAATAGCCTCTACTTCTTAGAAGTCAATTACCTTCACACCGTCCTTCGACCGAAATGTGGAGAATTGGACTTGAGCAAAACCATCTTTCAATGCTCCTTTGTCCCTGTGCCCGGGTGCAGATCTTGCACCCCTCCTAACTTTCCTGCTCCAACCGCGTTTCTGGCCTCGGCGTCTCGAACCTTCGTGTTCAACAACCTTCCATCAAAATCCTCCGCATTGCTTAGAGCTGTAAAACAAACAAACAATTTGCGAACAAAGCTCGGTTCAATTCGTATTCGTTCGTTAATTGTTCGTTTGTAAAGCTTAACGAGCCGAGCTCGAACACGAAAGACTCATTTATTCAGAGGAAGGCCGAGTGGGCACTCCGCTGGATTAATGGCTCTGAGTCATTTGCTGAAAGGATAGTTGCCTTTACTTGTGTGGAGGGGATATTCTTCTCTGGGAGTTTCTAAGCAATATTTTGGCTAAAAAAGCAGGGCATTATGCCTGGGCTGACTTTCGCAAATGATTTAATTTCAGGGATGAGGGGCTCCTCTGCGATTTTACTTGCCTGGTGTACAGCCTCTTGAAGATGAACTTGAGTGAGGAAAAAGTGCAAAGCATTGTAGCCGAGGCGGTTGAGATTGAGAGCCACTTTTTGAAGGATGTGTTTGCCATGGATCGATTAAGCACTAGTTTATATGAGCAAAGGATGAAGAACACAAAAGGAAAATAAATGGATAAGGAGGCTACCACTTTGGATATCCCAACCCGATAACCGATTGTGTTCGACAACACCGTCGTTTCCCCTAATCGTAAATCCGGATGGCGTTCGATACGATCAAGCACACCTCTTGCTTGAAAGGAATGATCCAATGATAGATGATTCAATGGTGGCCTTCAAATGCTCTTGGATTCACACACCAAAGAGATAAACACTCAACAAGTTTAATATTCATTCAAAGGTGAGAAAACAAAGTGTTGGGGATGACCTATTTATAGACATCCCAAGGTACAAAGAGTCAACAACCCTAGTTGGAAAATCAACAAGCAACGAAAATAATAAAACCCTAAAAATATCCATGCAGAGGATATGGCCTAAGGCCTGATGCGGTCTAAAGGCATTGATGCTGTTTACAATGGAAAAGACCGCATCGATGCGAAATGGAAAAATAAAGCAGTAAGAGAGGCAATGCGGTCTGCGGAGGCGATGCGGCTTACACCGCATTGGATAGACCGCATGCAATGGAAATTGCATGAAGGCAGTAAACAGGGGCGATGCGGTCTGAGGCGTGCGATGCGGTCTGCAGAGGCGTTCTAGAACGCATCAAGTGGACTTGAAGACTTGAGCGTGTTCCGAGGGGATGCGGCTTGTTGCATGCGATCAGAGGCCTTGAGGCCTGGAGCATGTCTTGGGACAATGCGGTCTGATTTGGCTGGGTGCGGTCTAGGCGATGCGGTCTAGACCGCATCGGTTCTGGCGGAGACCGCATCAAGGCCAAAAACATGGAATTTTGCAAATCTGGCCTTGGTTCCTCGATAGGGTGGCCTTCCTCTTCTCTTAGGCTCAAAATGGTCCTGACTCCTTCCGAACGTTGTTGGCTCGAGTTGTGCTCCCATTCCTCTGCTTCCTCAGACAGTATTTGGGATACTGTTTTGATGAATCTTTTGGCACGTTGTCTGGAACATGGGCCTTCGGGTATGATCAATGTAGTCGTTTTGGCTCCCATGCCATCCCCACCCCCTTGGGGAGGTTGATCCATCAACCGATCAGCATCTTCCTCGTCCCGTTCGAACAGCGACAAATCTCCAACATTGAAGACAAGATTAAGATGGTCGTATTCCTCAGATAATTGCAATTTATAGCTATTATTATTAATCCTCTCTAAAACACGAAATGGTCCATCTCCTCTTGGAGACAATTTATTGCGTCTGCTCGCTGGGAACCGCTCCTTCTTCCAGTTCAGCCATACCCAATCCCCTGGGTTCAGTTTCAGCTCTTTCCGACCTCTGTTATTGTATTTGGCATATCCTTCTGCAGCTTTGATGAGATTGTCCTTCACATCCTTGTGCATTTTTCCATGATTGCCCTTGCCCTGCTCTGCCATTAATATTCAGATGCTCATTGCGAGGTAATGACAACAAATCCAGTGGTGTCAATGGGTTAAAACCGTACACGACTTCAAATGGCGACAAGTGTGTGGCACTGTGTACGTGTCAGTTATAGGCAAACTCAATATAAGGTAAGCACTCATCCCAACTTTTACTGTTAGAAGCAGTAACTATCCTAAGCAAATTGCCTAAAATTCTATTAACTGCTTCTGTTTGACCATCAGTCTGTGGGTGATGAGCAGTGGAAAATAACAGTCTCTTTCCTATTTCGGACCACAAGGATGTCCAAAAATAACTTACGAATTTTGCATCACGGTCGGATACAATTGTCCTCGGCACAGCGTGGAGTCTTACAACTTCCTTGAAGAATAATTTGGCCATGTGGTGTGCGTCATTTGTTTTGGCACAGGGTATGAAATGCGCCATCTTGGAGAACCTGTCAACCACAACAAAAATAGAATCTTTAGCTCGTGCAGTTCGTGGAAATCCTAAAACAAAATCCATAGATAAATCAATCCATGGGCCGTTAGGTGCTGGCAGTGCTTGGTACAGCCTGTGAGGCTTGGCGGTTGACTTGGCCCTCAGACAGGTTACGCATTTGTTGATGAATTCTGCGACCTGCTTCTCCATCCCTGGCCATTGGAAATGTTCTGTCAGTACGCTCATTGTTGCAATCCTTCCAAAGTGTCCCATCATGTCTCCAGAATGAGCCTCTGTGATCAATAGTTCTCTGACGGACCCTCTTGGTCTGCACAGCTTGTTTCCATAGTATAGAAACCCGTTCAACTGAGAAAATTCTTTGAAGGCTATTTTCTCAGTCTTCTAGTAGATTTCTCAAAAGTCTTCATCCTGAGCATATAAATCCTTTATGTGCTCGAATCCTATCAAATATGTGGTTGCAAAAGCTGCTAGACACATTCTCCTTAATAAGGCATCAGCAACCACATTATCTTTTCCCTTTTTGTAATAGATCACGTACGGGAATGATTCTATGAATGAGCTCCATCGGGCATGCCTTGCATTTTTCAACTGTCCTTGCCCACGGATGTGCTTTAGCGTCTCATGATCTGTGTGGATAACAAACTCTCTTCCCCGCAAATAATGTTGCCATGTCCTCAATGCTTGTACCACAGCATATAACTCTTTGTCGTATGTGGAGTAGTTCAGCTGGGCTGCTCCAAATTTTTCACTATGTTATACAACTGGTCTTCCATCCTGCAACAATACTGCGCCCATGCCAGTTCCGGACGCGTCACATTCGATCTCGAATGGAAGGTCAAAGTTGGGTAGGACTAACACTGGCGCGTGGGTGAGTTTTTCCATTAGCTCATCGAACGATTTCTGCTCCTTGTCTCCCCATTTGAACTGGAGTCCCTTCTTCAGCAGTGACATCATGGGTGCAGCAATGATACTGAATTGTGGCACGAATCTTCGAAAGAAGCCACACATGCCTAGGAAGCGTCTTACTTTATTGACGTTGGTTGGCGGAGTCCATTCGGAAATAGCCTTGATTTTGGACTCATCTACTTTCAGTCCATCTTTTCCGACCACAAATCCTAGAAAGGTTACTTCCAGGACGTGGAAAGTACACTTCTCGAAGTTAGCGTACAGCTCTGCCTTCCTAAGCTTGATAATCACCTGCACAACATGCTTAATATGATCAGATTCGTTGTGACTATAGATAAGGATATCATCAAAATATACAACAACGAATTTTCCCATAAACTCCCTTAATGTTTCATTCATGAGCCTCATGAATGTGGATGGAGCGTTTGTGAGACGAAGGGCATCACGAGCCATTCGTACAACCCGAACTTGGTCTTAAATGCAGTCATCCATTTGTCGCCCGGTTGCATACGAATCTGGTGATATCCGCTTTTCAAGTTTATCTTTGTGAATATGCTCGCTCCTCCATGCTCATCGAGCATATCGTCAAGTCGTGGTATCGGATGGCGGTATTTGATCGTAATTGCATTGACAGCTCTGTAGTCGACGCACATCCTCCATGTTCCATTTTTCTTCGGTACCAGAAGAACTGGCACTGCACATGGAGACAGACTCTTCCGAACCCATCCCTTATCCAAGGGTTCTTGGACTTGTTTCTGGACTTCCTTAGTCTCGTCCGGGTTCATTCGGTAGGCATGCCTATTTGGTATCGATGCTCCTGGTACGAAGTCAATCCGATGCTCTACACCTCTTAAAGGTGGTAATCCTGCTGGCAACTCTTCGGGAAAAACATCCATGTTGTCCTCTAGCATCCTGCGAAAGTTTTCAGGCACGTTAAGTGTAGCAGTAGAGTTCTTAGGAGTTTCTTCAATCGGTTTGACAAAGGCAAGAAATCAGTGACCTGGTATGGGTGCATCTTCAATGGCTGCTTCCAGCTCATGCTTTGTCAGTAGCAAACACCTCTCAGAACCTGTCAAAAGTAAAGGATATTGATTAGAATTATCAGAGTTAATCACAATTCCCTTACCATTCTGTTTTCTTTTGTACTCCTCTTCTTCCTTCCGGATGTTTTCCACCAAGTGGCGATGATCAATCTTAACAGTCTTTGGTGGTAGTGACTTCATCGTGATTCTGCTTTGTCCATCTCGGAACGAGAGATCGTTTTTGGTGCCTCTGTAAATCACGCGCTTATCATAGATCCACGGTCTCCCTAGTAGCACATGGCAAGCGGTCATGGGAACTACATCGCACAAGATCTCTTCAGAATAGGGTCCAATAGTGATCGGAACCCGTGCCTGCTTTGTGACTTTAGTAGCCCCATACTCGTTCATCCAATGTAGGTTGTAGGGCTTCACGTGGTCTTGCACTGGTATTCCCAACCTGCGCGCAGTGTAAAGGCTAACAGCATTAACACAGCTCCCATTGTCTAAAACTAATGAGGCAACATTGCCTTTAAGTTTACAATGGTAATGAAATAAATTCTCCCTTTGTTCCGGAGTATTGCCCATTGGCTCGTCAGCTTTCTCGGCTTTGAGTGCTCTCATTGCGATGAAGTTGGTCACATATTCTTCTTCATTCTCCTCCAAGACTACTCGGCTCAGATCACCCTCGTCTGGATACTGTTCATTGTCATCGTCTTCATGTCCAGCTTCTGCTTCATCATACTCTTCATCAGAATCAACCTCTCTCCATATATCGTGTTCTATCATGACCATTCGTCTTGCTTTCTTAAAGAAATCCCGGGAATAATGGCCCTTTTGACCACACGTGAATCAGGTAACATCCTTGACGTCCCTTTTGGGTCTGTCTCGGTCGTCCTTCATATACTTGTATGGATCTTTGAAGTCTTTACCCATTTCAAATGCCTTAGGCTTGTTGGGCCAATCATCCTTCGGCGCATTGGGCTTCCCGTATTTGTCAGTGGGTTTAGACGGCTGTTCATTTAATCGGGTCGTCCAATACTTGGTAGTGTTGGAGATGATCGTTGATTTGACCGGTGTATCCCTCAATTGTTTGTCAATTTCTATGGCTAATTGAACCAGATGTTCTAGCCCAGTATACTCTCTCAACTTTATTTCTGCTAGGACTTCTCTCTTTAATCCTCTCTTGAATCTAGCTATCAGTAGCGGTTCGTCTCATTAATCTGCGCTCTCATCATGAGGCGTTCCAAATCCTTGTAATATTCGTCTGTAGTCCTGGTGCCCTGCACACAAATATTGACTTTCATATACAGTTCATCAAAATAATTACTAGGAATGAATCGCTTCTCCATAGCATGCATTAATTGAGCCCAAGTGGAAACTGCTGGGTGTCCAAAACGTTGATTGTCACGTTGGAACTTTTGCCACCATTGTAAAGCGTAGTCTTTAAATTCACACACAGCGAGTTGGATCTTTGTGAATTCATTATATTGTTGACAGTCATAGATCAATTCGATGGACTGCCTCCAATCGATTAATTCCTCCGGATCACTTGTCCCTTTGAAGGCTGGGATGGTGAACTTGATCCCTCGCAGATCAGCTTCCATTCTATTTTGCTCAACGGGTATCTGTCCCTCATGTGCGAAGTCATCCTCAGCTTGTTGTTCCAGTACGGGTTCCAGATTTAATCTCTGCCGGACAGGCTGATGTAATGGCGGTCTGGGAATGGTTGCGGCTGGTGCCGGAGGTGGAGGGTGCTGGAACTGGGCATTTGTTGGAAACGCGGGCCGTGGATGTGTCGGGGCTGGGACCCGTGGGCCCCGTGGACCTTGACATCTGTCGTATGTTCCAAAGTGTAATCCCTGTTCCTCAATAGCTGTTTCAGCCTCGTCCATTATAGATTGGTGGATCCCGCTAGTGCTTCTGGGAGTCAAGTTCAAAACTTGTTCTTGTATGGCAATTTGACTTGAGACGTCAGTCATGGTGTTCGCAAGCGCGCGGACACGATCGTTCATAGCGGCTATGCTTGCAACATTGGCATCTATGGTTTGGCGCATTTACTCAAGTTCGGTTTGCTTGACAGTGGTTGCTTCCAGATTCTTCAGTGTTTCCATGATGTCTCGCAGTATTGGTTCGATGTTTTCTGCCATAATAACCAGAAAGAGAAAAGAAAACTAGATATATGTATAAACTGTCAGTAGAAATCAACTGAATTTGAAGAGTGATCTCACAACTGTATCCTCACTCAAGGTCCTGAATTTCTCCACCAGTTGGTTCGATTCCCCAGTAGAGTCGTGCTCAATCGTATCAGACAACCAACAAAGTATGGTGAAAGAAAATAATGGATGCACAAGTGCACGAAACAGAATGCAGAGTTCAACTCAATCAAATAACAGCATAGAGTAGTGTGTGAAGTGATTACTCTGAATTAATTAATCAGTTTACCACGTTAATCAGCTATGCAACAGATATCCTCAATCCTCACAATTTAGAAGTGTAAATAAAAACCTCACAAATATAAACGCTCGGGAATAAATATTTGCCTCACTCACACAGCCCCAAAATAACTATCACCAAACTGTTGGAAAACAAATCGGTAATAATTACTGTTGAGGAACACCACTATCTGCAATTGCAGACGGAGCTTCAACTCTGTGACTTGTGAACTGAATCAGCGGAACAATGCGAGCACTTATTCCTTGAGGAATTCCAATGTCAAGTGTGAACACTGACGGAACTTCAACCCGATTGATTGTTCGTGATTTAATTCAGTGAAGTCGTACAGTAAGAAAAATATGCAAAAATATGCAATCCCAAAAGACTTAGAAAAATTTTGCAAAATTTGGTGCTGGGATGTGAATTACACAAGTGATGCGGTTTAATGAAGCGATGCGGTTTAATAGGAGAGACCGCACGGATAAGACCGCATCAAGTTTGGACACTTGGAAAATTTTTGGAAATTTTGATTGTGATGCACTTTGACTGATGTGATGCGGTTTAAAATTATGATGCGTTTAATTGCGACAAGACCGCATCGATGGGAAAGACCGCATCGATTTCAAACACTTAGCAATTTCTGAGATTTTCTGGAACTTGGGCAAGGTGATGCAGTTTAACAAAGTGATGCGGTTAAAATGGGAATAGACCGCATGCAATAAGAGACCGCATCGGATGTGTCCCTTTCGCACTGATTGTGACTCACTCGAGTTTATTCCAACAGAATTGGCAGGAAATTAATTCCCCACTCACTTTTGTACTACCCGAGACACACTTGTTCCCCAAGAAAATAAAATAACACTCCCCAATAAACCCTACAAGATCAAAATCATGATACCCAAGAACAATTTGAATGTGTTTGAATAAATGCAAGAACATTCAAAAACCCAACACTCAAAGAAACACTCAAAATGAGGATTCCAAAGCATATAACACCGATTAATGCTTAAAACAACTATATCAATCCAATTTAATCACAATAACACAAGATCTAGAGAATCATAAAGCAAAACATACCAAGAATATGAGTTTTGACAATAACAATCTAAAATCCTAAAATATTCATATCTCACTCAATACTTGGCCAAATCAAGACAACTTTATATGAATCTCTATGTAATCAACTCAATGAACACGAATATGCAATCAGATTTGAAAAGTATCAAGATCTAATGCACGGAAATCAATGGAACAGCAAACAGGATAATGGGTACTCAAGAACAAACACTATTTTTTGGATTTTTGGAATAATAGAAAGATAAACTAGGCCTAATCTAGCTCTGATACCAAAACTAATACTGCCATGGATCGATTAAGCACTAGTTTATATGAGCAAAGGATGAAGAACACAAAAGGAAAATAAATGGATAAGGAGGCTACCACTTTGGATATCCCAACCCGAGAACCGATTGTGTTCGACAACACCGTCGTTTCCCCTCATCGTAAATCCGGATGGCGTTCGATACGATCAAGCACACCTTTTGCTTGAAAGGAATGATCCAATGATGGATGATTCAGTGGTGACCTTCAAATACTCTTGGATTCACACACCAAAGAGATAAACACTCAACAAGTTTAATAGTCATTCAAAGGTGAAAAACCAAATTGTTGGGGATGACTTATTTACAGGCATCCCAAGGTACAAAGAGTTCAACAACCCTAGCTCGAAAATCAACAAGCAACGAAAATAATAAAACCCTAAAAATATCCATGCAGAGGATATAGCCTAAGGCCTGATGCGGTCTAAAGGCATCGATGCGGTTTGCTATGGAAAAGACCGCATCGATGCGAAATGGAAAAATAAAGCAGGAAGAGAGGCAATGCGGTCTGCGGAGGCGATGCGGTCTAATCGATGCGGTTTAAACCGCATTGGATAGACCGCATGCAATGGAAATTGCATGAAGGCAGTAAACAGGGGCGATGCGGTCTGAGGCGTGCGATGCGGTCTAGACGATGCGGTCTGCGGAGGCGTTCTAGACCGCATCAAGTGGACTTGAAGACTTGAGCGTGTTCCGAGGGGATGCGGCTTGTCGCATGCGATGCGGTCTATTATAGACCGCATTGGGTAAACCGCATCGGGTGGACTTGAGGCCTGGAGCATGTCTTGGGACAATGCGGTCTGATTTGGCTGGGTGCGGTCTAGGCGATGCGGTCTAGACCGCATCGGTTCTGGCGGAGATCGCATCAAGGCCAAAAACTTGGAATTTTGCAAATCTGGCCGTAGTTCCTCGATGGGGTGGCCTTCCTCTTTTCTTAGGCTCAAAAATGGTCCTGACTCCTTCTGAACGTTGTTGGCTCGAGTTCTGCTCCCACGCCTCTGCTTCCTCAGAAAGTATTTGGGATACTGTTTTGATGAATCTTTTGGCACGTTGTTTGGAACATGGGCCTTCGGGTATGATCAATAATGTCGTTTTGGCTCCCATGCCAGTGTTGCTAGGCCCAAAGCTGGGGATGAATGGGGAGTTGATGAGCGGGTATATACGTTTTGTGGCCGATGGTTTGCTGGTTTTGTTGGGGTATGGGAAGCTCTATCATTTGCATAACCTGTTTGATTGGATAGAATTGGTTCGCCTAAATGTGAAGACAAATTTCATTGAGAAAAGAGTTCAAGAATTGGTTCATCTATATGTATTTCCTATTAGGGTTGGGTTTAGCCCTTCTCTAGAGCTGCAACAAAACAACAGAAAAATGTGCCATTACCCCCACCCCACAAAACTTTTCCTTATTACCCAAGTAAAAAAAAAAAAAAAAAAAAAAAAAAAACTTTTCCCATTACCCCATCATCTTAAAATTATATCCTATTGTGTAATATTTATATATATATATATATATATATATATATTTAACTTGTGGGAGGAATATTTGAGTTGAGATATGAAATAGAAGTATATAACTATGAATATAAATATCACTACAATGATTTTTTGTTTTAGCGATTGAAAATTTTTGATAAAATCTTGTCACTAAAGAAGTTAGCAACAAAAATTCGTTAGCTAACATGGTTTTAGCGACCAAAATTCATTAACTACCGCAATTTTAACTACAAAATCCATAATTTTTCTAGTAGTGCGTTCATAGTGTACATCATATGTAGGGGTTGGAATAGGTCAGGCCAAGCCTGCAATAAAAATGTTAATAAAAATATTACTCCATCCGTCCCACATCAAACGTCTTGTTACTGTTGGGCACAGGAAATAAGATAGAGTTGATTTGTGAGTATATTATGTGATCCACATAGTTGTTGGTGGAGAAATTTATTTCTATTTATAGAAAGAAGACATTTGTAATGGGACATCCAAAAATAACAAGTACAACATTTGTAATGGGACGGAGGGAGTAATAAACTATAAAAAATTTAAGACTTAAATAAACCGGCCTAGTAGGCCTCACAGCCATTTTAATGAGGCCCGACTTAGGCCTATATAAATAAACATGCTTTTAAAATTATCTGTGACATGCCTATTTTGTAAAAAAAGGCCACGTCGTAGGCCCCTATCGGATGGTCTGGCATATTCCTACCCCTAATCATAGGATATGTGTGTATGTGAAGATAGTATTTGTTGTAAAAGGAAAATAGGGACAAGAGAGAGAATGAGACACGAAGGGGATGGACAAAGGAGAGACGAATGTGTGATATTTAATTTCATTACCCATCATCACATGATTACATTGGTATTTATAGGCTAAGTGTGGGGTGATTAATGTCACGCTCGTAAACATTGACAAGTGTTAGATACTTTTGGTTATCATAATTTACATGGGCTAAGTGTGGGATGATTAATGTTAAACAATATATTGACACATAACATATCCCACTTTATCACATAATAGAGAGAACTCATAAAGCGAAACTAATGTGTCTCCAAAAACCCTAATCACACTATGATCAAAGTGGTTACATCATCCTCCTAGTCACCCGCAATTGAACCATAACGCAACCTACCAAAACCAACCCCAGTTACCATTTAACTAATCAAGAACTGGTTAATTAATTCAAAAATGGCTTGATGAGTTGATGTTTAAAAAAAATGAATTAAAAGATACTCCATTAATGTATTGAGAATTTTAGATTTGAGATATTACTACAAATGCAGTTATTAATGACATGCAATTAAGTGGTGAATTTTTTTAGTTTTTTCTTGTGTACCGAGGATCCTTAAGCCTCATTGTGTACTACTCATACATTTTAGTTAAAAAAAAAAAACTCTACATTCTAACTTTTAATCATTAATAATATTAGAAAATTATAAATGATAGAAATTAAAATTTACTCCCTCCGTTTTTTCTTTTTAATTGCAACATTTGGTTGAGAGTTATTGTTCACACCGACAATTTGACTTAAAGTTTTATCACAGTTATGAAAATTAGAATATATCAAAGTGAAATCTTGTTAAATTCGTTTCTTCTTGTAGTTTTTAAATATCGAGTTTTTTGAATTTTTCCTTGTATCAAACTTGAGTTATTAATTGTTTAAAATGCACATTAGACTGTGTGGACTGTGGTTCCGTAGCAATTTTTAAAAAATTGAGGAAGTATATATTAAGAGACACATAAATTACAAACATGTGATCAATTTCATTAATCACATGGACTTAAACATGTGACCAAGTCGCATAAAATACCTTTCTCCCATCAGCTCGTCTTTAAGTCTCCCTCCGATTCGATTTCGTCCAAGAATGAGTTCCTCTCCTCTCCCTGCATTTTTGTGACACGGTCAGGGGATGAAAAGTCAAAACTTTTGGGCATTGTGAAGAAATCTGATTGGGAGAAGTTAGGTTCGAAAGAAGTAAGGGTTGCGGAGTACATGTTAAAGACATCGGTTTCGCTTCCGGCTAGTTACAGCTTCGAGGATGTTGCTGGTTATTTAGCCAAAAGAAGAAAACGATGTCGTACCGCTGGTGAGGGGTAGTGGGGAAGGAGCTGAAATCGTGAACTTGGTGACTAGGGAAGATGTGGAGACGATTCGGGGGTTTCCGAAGCTGGGATTCCCGTCTATTGGGCCTGACGGAACTTTTCTTGTGGGGGCGTCTATGAAGAGTAGAATAGGAAATAGAATTTATGCCACACCTTTGATATTGATATTACATCTGTTTAAGTAGAGTACAATGGAGTGAAGAGAAAATTTGAAAGACACAAATATGAGAGAAAATAGTGGAGAACAGTTACAAAAAGATAAGGAAGAAATATTATAGGAGAGGTTACAACAGAATCTTGCTACCCCCCCCCCCCCCCCCCCCCGCAAGCGCAACGTAGGATTCGGACCAACGTGTAGCTTGGAACGAATGAGTTCGAACAAAGGGCGAGAAAGACTTTTCGTGAACACATCTGCAAGTTGGTCTGCCGAAGGGACAAAGGTAGTGACAAGACGCCGGTGAGCAACCAATTCACGGACAAAATGGTAGTCAATATCAATGTTTTTGGCCCAACGGTGAGCAACGGGATTTCGACTAAGGAATGCTGCACTTTTGTTATCACACAGCAAGGTGGGAGGCACTGGCAACGAAACATGTAAGTCATGGAGCAAATTAGATAGCCAAACAATTTCAGCAGTTGTGTTTGCCATGGCCCTGTACTCCGATTCACAACTGGATCGAGCAACAGTAGGTTGTTTCTTGGCACTCCATGAAACCAAATTCCCGTGGAGAAAAATTGCATAGCCAAATGTGGAACGTCGGGTGTCAGGGCAGCGTGCCCAGTCGGCATCAGAAAAACATAAAATATGACCTGAATGTTGACGCTTCGAGGATAGACCATAATGCATGGTACCTTTAACATACCGAAGAATGCGTTTAACAGCTTGAAAATGATCTATGCTCGGGGATTGAAGGTACTGACTTACAGAATTTACAGCATAAGCAAGATCGGGTCGAGTGATAGTGAGATACTACAAAGCGCCAACAAGAGAGCGATAAAGGGTCGGATCATGAAATACATCACCATCACAAACAAAGGTCTGACCGGCACTGAGAGGAGTGGATATAGGCTTGCAATCTAACATCTCCGCTCTAGTTAAGATGTCGCGGGCATATTTGGTTTGACTAAGAAATAAAGCATCTGAGAAACGATGAACTTCAATGCCAAGGAAATAATGTAGATGTCCCAAATTAGTGATGGCGAATTCAGCATTGAGACGAGAGATAAAAGATTGCAGCTTAGTGACATTATTCCTAGTCAGAACAATGTCATCAACATAAACTAAGAGATAGAGAACAACAGAGTTACGGTGATAAATAAAGAGAGATGGATCAACCTTGCTGCAAGTGAAGCCAAGAGATACCAGGAAGCTACTGAAGCGATGGAACCATGCTAGCGGAGCCTGTTTGAGTCCATAAATGGATTTCTTGAGACGACATACATGATTAGGGTAGCGGGGATCAATATATCCAGGAGGTTGTTCCATGAGGATGGGAGTAGAGAGATAGCCATTAAGAAAAGCATTTTTGACATCTAACTGATGGAGAGGCCAACCATGATGAACAGCAAGAGAAAGCACAACACGAACAGTGGTAGCCTTCACAACAGGGCTAAAAGTTTGATCATAATCAATGCCAGGAAATTGGGCGTAGCCTTGGGCAACAAGGCGTGCCTTGAGACGATCAACAGAACCATCAGATAAATATTTTGTACGAAAGACCCACTTAGAACCAACAATATTGTTGCCTGACGGTCGTGGAACTAGATCCCATGTATCATTCGAACAAAGGGCTGAGATTTCAGAATCCATAGCAGCGAGCCAAGCCGGGTCCTTGGAAGCAGATTTGTAGCCCTTAGGTTCAGTGGCAACAAGAAGAGCACTGAGCAATGGAGAGTCCTGAAAGATAGCCAAATTAACTATATGACGAGGCTTAAAAATCCCTGCCTTGGAGCGAGTGACCATGGGATGATTGTTAGGCAATGAATGAGGAGGAGAAAGTGGTGGGGAAGGTGCCTGAGGGGGAGCAGGGATGACGGCAGTAGACAGTGTGGAAGAAGATGATGGCTTAGGGAGGTCAGGGGAAGGGGCTGTTGGAGGAGGATCTGCTATATGTGAAATAAGTGGATTACTGGACATAGAGTGCAAGGTGAGGAGTGAGAAATGGAATTAGGATGGGATGTAGGGGGAGGGTTGAGAATATGGCCAGTAGAGGGAGTATTTTCATTATATGTGGAAAAGTCGAGGGAGGCAGGAGAGGAAGAGGGTGAGGATTTTTCAGCAAAAGGATAAAGAGACTCATCAAACCGGGCATTCCGTGTAATGTAGAGATGGGAAGAGGTTGGTTCAAGACACCGAAAGCCTTTATGCTGACTACTATATCCAAGGAAGACACATGGGAGACTTCGGGGGGTAAACTTGTTTGCAGCATAGTCGCGCAAGCAGGGGTAGACACGACAACCAAAAGGATGGAAAATAGAGTAATCAGGTGAGAAGCCATAAAGGGTTTCAAAAGGAGATTTATTGTCGAGTATGACATTGGGAAGACGATTAATGGTGAAGATAGCAGCAGAGAAAGCATCATACCAGTAGGTGGTGGGAAGGCAAGAATGATAAAGTATGGCAAGGCCAGTTTTAATGACATGTCGATGCTTGCGTTCAACCCGGCCATTTTGAGCTGGAGTATAGGGACAAGACATAATATGGTGAATACCATGAGTTGAAAGAAAGGACTGGAGGCGATGATTAGTGAACTCGGTGCCACCATCAGTATGTAATTTGAATATAGAACAGTCGAATTGTGTTTCTGTAACACCCCGGATTTGATAACCCAGGCCGGGATGCCACCGCCACACCTCCCTAGCAAGACACGGTTTCTCCGAGCTTGTTAGAGAGATGCAAGGCTATGGTTTTTCAGAATTTAAAACATTCAAACAACCCATTGTAATATAACTTAAAATTAATAATATCAAAGTTGCATCGGAGAATAATATTTTAATACATGTATTGCAGCGGAATTTAAATATAGGGCCGACATGGCCAAAACACGGGTTAAACAGGCCCGTTCACACTATAGTCTAATGCAAATTTAAAATAAAGTGTTCCCAAAAATTCCCATGCATACGTACTCAGTATAATCCACATGCTCTGTAGGAAAAAGAAAGAAATGGTTTTGGGTCACCAAAACGTGCTGAGTAAGTTAACACCTAGCATGGTTTAGGGGTTTCAAAGCCTTTAATTAAATTTAATAAAAACATGTTTGTAGGTAATACACAATTTAGTTATCATCCACTAATAAATAAATGACATAATTTAAAACAAGGATTTTCACGTGATCATAATTCAACTTACATGGTAAAACAATATGCAAGGCATAATTTAAACAAAGAAAATATCCAAGTCTCTTAATTTTCTCATGATTTCAGGATTTGGCATTTCAAGGATTTCACTCTTTCACTTTTGTTCGAGATGATCTAGTATAATTTGTTCTCGGGGAAATGGACCCGCAAGAATTTAAACGCATCCTAGGGAATCAAACCCGTAGGAATCAACACACGTCCTGGGGAATCGAACCCGCAGGAAAACAAACGATCGCCCTTGGGGAATTGAACCCGCAAGAACTCAAATACATCCTAGGGAATTGAACCCATAGGAATCAACACACATCCTGGGGAATCGAACCCGCAGGAAAACAAAAGATCGCCCTTGGGGAATCGAACCCGCAAGAACTCAAATACATCCTCGGGAATTGAAACCATAGGAATCAACACACATCCTGGGGAATCGAACCCGCAGGAAAACAACAATCGCCCTTGGGGAATCAAACCCGCAAGGTAAGAACACATTTCGCAAATTTCACAAGTTTCTCAAAATATAACTTTACACAAGTCGCTGTCTTACTCCGTAATTATTTAAAAATTCATTTTAAGTCTGAAAATTCTGAAATTTTCACAGTATATCAAAAACACCCTAACGAACAACTTTCGTGTTTTAACAATTTCAAAATAAGTTGAGGAAACATGTCAAAAATCGAGTTTATTGCACAACATGTACACTGCCAGGATTCAGGTTTACCACATCAAAGATTCGACTTTTTAATATATCAAATGGACTCCAAAAATTTTGAAATTTTATATGCACATACTAGGCATAATTATCTATAACTTTTATTTAGATTGCAAAGATCAATTCGGACTAAAAGGCATAGAAACAGGCTCATCAAGTTCGGACATCAACACTGTCAGATTTTTGAAAACGTTTTACAAGGCAGTTTATGTTTGGATCGATTTGGGTAGCAAACATTGATGAAAATGGCTGAACTTTTTACATAACATAGATAAATGTGTTAGAAACAAAAGTCTAGTTTTGAGTTTCTCGGATTGGATTCTCGAAATAGGGGTTTTAGTCCGATTTCAAATCTGTCACAGTTTCAAGTTTGACTTTTAGGGCAGGTTTGTTGGAGGCCGTTTTCGGGTATCAAAACATAATGAAAAATTATGAAAATTTTACACGAACTAGATCTATATCTTAGGAACGTTTTTCATGTTTTGAGTTTTTCCGTTTGAGCAGATTTGGGGGTTCGAAAAATTCGCGCCAAATCGCTGCGCCGGGGGTTTTTCGTGTTGACAGATTTTTAAGTTTCTAAATCTCTATGTTTGGTTTCATTTTAAGTCACCCAAAACCAAGTAAGTATTAACTTACAGTGGGGATGATGTCTAGGACGTCTCCGGATCGATCGCGGCGCCCACGCTTGCTATGAACACGTCCCAATTACTCCGTCTCCTTTCCGTTGGCTCCGAAACGAAATCGAAAGTAAAACTCTAGGGTTAGATCGGATTTTCGGACTCAAAAACTTAAACGAAAACCTAAGGAAGACTTACCACAATCTGGAACACTATAGGTGTTGTGCTCCACCCTCCTTCGTCGATTTTCGTCGCCGGAAAGTGATCGGAAAGTCGTCGGATCGGTTTTGGATGAACAAGGGAGAAGTTTTGAGAGTTTGGGAGGAATGGGGGCTGACACTTTGAAATTTAGGGTTCATTATGAGTGTCCAATCCCCTCAAACCCGTCCATATACTCCTTCCCTCGACCGGGATTGAGTTACCAAAGTCGGGGGCCGAAAATAAGGTAAGAAATCGTCGAAATCCGCAATACGATCGCATACTGCTACTTGGCGCGGTTGTGGCTTAGGACCGCGCGGCCACCGTGCGGGTTCCGGCTGGGCTGCGGTCCGTGCCGGGCCGTGCATTCCGTCGGGCCTTTTCTCCTCTCTTTCGGACTTCTGTCCTCCTACGTTTTCGGGTTCGATTATTTTTTTTCGGGTCATTCTCGGATTATGATTCCTATATTAATCTATTTCGTCTTGAAATTGATTTCGTGATTGAAATCTTAAGTCCGTCGGTTTCGATTTGTCGGCTTCCAATTCGTCGTCTTTTCACTCCCGTGCAATAATTTATCTAATTCAACTATTTCCGACTTCACGGGTTCCTGGACTTAAAATTCTTTTCCTTCTTGAATTTAATTTCAATTCTTTTGGCTCGATTCATGGAATGTCTTCGGGCTTCCTTTCCCTCTTTTATTCCATTTTGAATTTTTGAATCTATCGGCGTTCCATTTCCGAGCAATAATTTATTGTGATAAATTATTTCCTTCTTCTCGGAGATATTTCGACCTTGATTGGATTACGAAATAAATTTTATTCCTTTGGACGCCGATAAAAATCCCGGGTATTACAGTCTACCCCCCTTAAGAATCAACTTCGTCCCCGAAGTTGCGTGTTAGCTTCTCGCGAGCTTGGAACTTAGGTCCTTTCTATTTTGTGCTATTGTTTGATTGCGTGATTGTATCATTATGTGTTGTTTTTCTTGATGTTATTTGTATTATTTTATTATATCGTTTGACTGAACCCAGAATTGAAATTTCCAAGCTGCCTACGTACCCTGTGAAGGGATCAAGCCATGACGTAGTTCAAAACAGTTTGAATTTGTTTATTTGAAATACAAAATATTCGGATTAGAATATTCGGGTCGTTACAGTTTCAACAAGTATTTTAAACTGAGTGAAGATATCATAAAATTCTGATTTGCGGCGCATTGGATACAATCAGGAGAATCGAGAATAGCCATCCACAAATAAAGCATAGTAAGAATATCCGGAGGTGGACAAGATAGGAGCCGGACCCCAAAGATCGCAGTGGACAAGAGCAAGAGCATGCGTTGCTCGTTTGGTATCATTACAATAAGGCAAACGGTGGCTTTTGGCCATTTGGCATGCATTACATAGGGAAGGAGTAGGTAACATAGAGGTTAATGATAAAGAACCATGTTTATTTAAAATTTTAATAATATCAAGGTTTACATGGTATGCATGCCATAAAGCAAATGATCCACGTAAGCGAGATTTATTGAGAAGAGAAAATAAAGCTGCATGTCCAGAGTCCAAAATGTATAAGCCTTGATCAGGCTTGCCGTGGGCAAGAATTTGACCGATGTCCCGATTCTGAATGAAAAAGGCATTGTGAGTGAAAGAAATATCCACAGGGAGATCATTGGTTAATTTGCTGATAGAGAGTAAATTATTTGATAAGTCCGGCACAACTAAAACATCCATTAATTTTAGAGATGAAAGACTGCGAGACCCAATATGAGAAATAGAAAGAGAAGTACCATTTGCCGTGTAAACAAAATCATTACCAGTATATGGGACTGCAACATCAAGATTGGAGGAAGCCGGAGTCAGTGTTCGGGGCTTTCAAGAGGGGTTATTTATAGGTAGACACGACCTAGGGACGTCCAAGGTCGGCCTTGGTGAGTCTTGAGCTTATGAGCAGAAGCACCCGAATCAATATACCAATCCAAGGCAGGTGGAGAGGAGAGCTTGCAAGAGGACGAAAAAGCTTCGGCCAAGTGAGCACTGGTATTGGAGAAAGAAGATTGATCATAACGACGGGGGCAAGCAGTAGCATAATGACCATCAAGACGGAAAATTTGGCAGCGAGGCCGAAAGGAATTGCGACCACCACCACGTTGGTGGTGACCACGACCACGACCACCACGACTTGGGAAGCCGCGACCACGGCCAGAACCTCGACTAGTAGAGGTAGAACTGGATGATGAGGATGGGGCTTGCTGGGTGTAAAAAGCAACAGTAGCTGGTGTAGTAGAAACAGCCACTGAAGTCATAAAAAGCTCAAAGTTTTGAGCGCCAGAGACAAGATCAGCAAATGATGGGAGGGGACGCACGGACATTTGAGCAGCGCCAAAGCCAGTAAATTCCGGGCCAAAGCCACGCAGGAACCAATGAAACTTGTCTAATTCATCAACTGGGGATCCCATAGCGGCAAGCTGGTCGCAGTATCCTTTGAATTGTTTCGCAAAATCGCGAACAGAAGAAGGGCCCTTCTTCAACCGAAGGAGTTGATCACGAAGACCAATCTCTCGTTGTTTAGAATTGTCACCATAAATAGATTCAAGAGCGAGCCATAAATCACGGGCGGTAGTGCAATGCAATATTTCGGACATGGCTTCTTCTGTACGCGGTCATGTTGAGAAGACTAATGATCATACGGTCTTGTTGCTACCAAGAAAGAAAGGCAGGATTAGAGACGACTCCGGCATCGGTGGTTTGAGTGGGGGATGGCGCAGGATGCGAGCCATCAATAAATCTGAAAAGATTTTGGGAATGGAGAAGGGGAAGAACTTGATTTCGCCAAAGAAGGTAGTTAGAGGAAGATAGACGAATCGTGAGGAGATGGACTAGGGTTGAGAATGCAAGAGGTTCGATGGAACTGGTGGAGTTGTTTTCGGTAGCCATGGAAGAGAGAAGGAGAAGGAGGATCGATTTTAGGCTGATACCATATGAAGAGTAGAATAGGAAATAGAATTTACGCCACACCTTTGATATTGATATACATCTGTTTAAATAGAGTACAGTGGAGTGAAGAGAAAATTTGAAAGATACAAATATGAGAGAAAATAGTGGAGAACAGTTACAGAAAGATAAGGAAGAAATATTATAGGAGAGGTTACAACAGAATCTTGCTAACAGCGTCAATAGGGACCAGTGGCGGACCTATTTGGTGGCTTGGTGGGGCCCAGCCCCCCCCCCATTTTTTTTTATTTTTTATATATAGTATATGCTACATACAATATATATGTATACATACATATTTTTATTTTCTATATTTGATTTAATGATCCCATAATATTTACTTTTACTTCTCTTTTTTTAATTCTAGTTAAAGTTCATAAATTATTTTAAATTTTTCTTTAGTTTCTAGTAATCTAATTGTAAAATTCTCTCTATATCAATTATTTGTGAAAACTGTCAACTAGCGAGTTGTTTAATTATTTTCGATGACTATATTCTGTTTTAAAAACATTGCCCTTCTAATATCTTAAAATATAATTATAAATTTTCAATATCTCTATAACACATAAAAAAGTTTCGAAGTATATAACACTATCATAACTTTAAAACACAGAAAAAATAATTAATTTTCATTTAAATTAAATCATGCACCCAAATTACTATCTATATGGCAAAAGAATCTAACATTTATGTAGTTATATTGAAGGCCGATTTGCACTGTGTTACTAAAAAAAATATGAAATATACGAAAAAAATAATTTATTAAGTTTTGAAAATGGTACAAAAAATTAAAATCCGGTGGAAAAGCATAGTACTCATTGAAAAGTATAGAACTAGGACCGCATACATAAATTCCTGGGTGGGGTCCGCTCTGATAGGGACTCGGGAATCGGATAAAGACTAGAGGTTGGAGCATTTGGTGAAGGCAGGGGTGAATGTTGTGGTTATTGACAGTTCCCAAGGGAACTCGATTTATCAGATTGATATGATTAAGCATGCGAAGAGAGGAGGATGATGTACCCGGCCGGAGCTGGATATATATAATTGGTGGGAATGTGGTGACTACTTACCAAGCACAGAAGTTGATTAAAAATCTGGGGTGGGATGGTTTGAGAGTTGGGATGGGATCAGGTTCCATTTGTACGAGACCCAAGAAGCCTGTGCTGTCTACAAGCTGGTTTCGTCAATTGCATCACACAGCGGTGTGTGTGCCTGCCTGTGATAGCTGATGGTGGAATATCTAATTCTGGCCACATTGTGAAAGCTTTGAGCTTAGGTGCATCCATCAACTGTGATGATGGGAAGCTTTCTAGCTGGACTGTAGCAGTGAAGCTCCTGCAGGCATTTATATTGAAGGGGAGGGTGGGTGAGCTGTAGATTTGATATCTCACACACACAAGACACTTTACACTTTTGATATCTAAGAACGATAACCAAAAGCGGAGAGTTGTTTGGCTAAAGCTTGCTTTTTATTTCTTGCTTTGCTTCGCTCTGAGTTTTACAACAATGGAAGTACCTATTTATAGAATCGAAAATAAACAACAGACAATGAACACATGATAATACTGTTCTTATTGTGGCTTCAAGCTTTTCGGCGAGGTAGATGAGCCTCCTTCTTGGACTTCGGCGATTCCTGTTACTTTTACGGCATTTGATGTTTATGCCGTTTTTCAACAAAACTCCCCCGTAAACTTCAAATGCTTCTGCCATCTATCATCCCTATCATCTTCTTAAACTTGTCCAGCAGTAGCTTCGGCAATGGCTTTGTAAATATGTCTGCCACTTGTTCTTGGCTTGCCACATGCATTAGTTCCACATTTCCATTTTTCAAATGATCTCGGATAAAGTGGAAACGAACATCAATGTGTTTGCTCCTTTCATGATTCACTGGATTCTTCGCCAATTCAATTGCAGATTTGTTGTCTATGTGAATCATTGTTCCGCTTGACTGCTTCATCTCCATCTTGCTCAATAGATTTCTTAGCCATACAGCATGACATACACACCAAGATGCTGCTACATATTCAGCTTCACATGTTGAGAGCGTCACGATCGGTTGCTTCTTTGAAAGCCAAGTGAAAGCAGTATTTCCCATAAAGAACACATACCCTGCAGTACTTTTCCGATCATCAATATCTCCACACCAATCACTGTCAGAGTATCCAATCAACTTGTAATCTTCTGTCCTCGAGTAGAACAATCCATGTGACGCTGTTCCTTGAATGTACCTGAGGATTCTCTTTAACGCCTTCGAGTGTGAGTAAGTTGGGTTCTCCATGAACCGACTCACAACGCCAACACTTAGTGCAATATCTGGCCTTGTGCATGTGAGGTAACGAAGGCTTCCAACCAAGCTTCTGTACCTTCCTGGATCAACTTGTTCTCCTTCATCAAACTTTGAAAGTTTTGCTCCAGGTTCCATAGGTGTTGATACGGGGTTGCACTTCTCCATCTTGAATTCTTTCAAGATCTTCTTCGCATATGTCTCCTGTGATACAAAGATGCCTCTTTTGGTTTGTCTAACTTCTAGACCAAGGAAGAACTTCATTAAGCCTAAATCAGTCATCTCAAACTCCTGTTTCATTCTTCTTTTGAAGTCTTCTATCATCTCATCACTGTTACCCATGAAAATGAGGTCATCAACATAAAGAGCAACAAACAAAATGTTACCTCCATTTTTCTTGATGTAGAGGGCATGCTCGTAGGGACATTGCTCAAACCCATTCTCTTTGAAATATGCATCAATGCGAGTATTCCATGCTCGCGGTGCTTGCTTTAGCCCGTAAAGCGCCTTCTTCAACTTCAACACCTTTGTTTCTCCTCCAAGTTTCAGATAACCTGGTGGTTGCTCAATGTAGACTTCTTCTTCGAGTACACCATTCAAGAACGCTGTCTTGACATCCATTTGGAATATTGGCCATTTGTACTGAGCAGCTTGAGAAATAAGTAGCCGGATTGTCTCCATTCTTGCGACAGGGGCAAAGACTTCATCATAATCGATTCCTTCCTTTTGCCTGTATCCCTTTGCAACAAGCCGAGCTTTGTATCGTTCAATCTCCCCTTGTGCATTCATTTTTTTCTTGTAAACCCATTTCACTCCAATGGCCTGACTTCCTTTGGGCAATTCAGTGAGCTCCCATGTGTTGTTGCGCTGGATTGCTTCAATTTCTTCATCCATGGCTACTCTCCATTTTTCATCTAGTACGGCATCTTCATACTTGATATTTTCAGCATCTGCCAACAAACATACAAGATGTACCTCTGTAGAGTCGTACAAATCTTGGAGACTTCTCATTCGGGGTTGTCGTGGCTCATCCTTTTCTTCTTTTTCTTCAACAATCTCAGGATTTGTTGATAGAGCAGTCGGAACAACGGCTGACGATTCTCCGACTTCGTTTGTAACTTCCTTTGAGTTATTCCAGTCCCATTCACTTGCTTCATTCACTCGCACATCTCGACTGACTATCACCTTCTTGCTTATCGGGTCATACAGCTTATACCCTTTTGTGAGTCCGTCATATCCGATAAAAACATATGCTTTGCTTTTATCATCCAGCTTCATCCTTCGCGGATCTGGTACATGTGCATAGGCTACACTACCGAATATCTTTAGATGAGAGACGGTAGGCTTCTTACCAGTCCATGCTTCCAGTGGTGTTCGATTTTTCAACTTCATGTGCGGGCACCGATTCTGTATGTAGACGGCGCACATCACAGCTTCTGCCCAGAATTCTTTGGGCATCTTTTTGCTTTTCAGCATCGACCGAACCATATCTAGGATGGTCCTATTCTTCCTTTCAGCTACTCCATTTTGTTGGGGCGAGTATGGTGCTGTCAGAAATCTTCTTATGCCTTCTCGTTCACAGTATTCTCGGAAGGCTGTCGAGGTGTATTCGCCTCCTCTATCAGATCGAATTGCTTTGATGGATCTGCCAGTTTCTTTTTCAACACTCGCCTTGAATATTTTGAACACCTTGAATGCCTCGGATTTTTCTTTCAGCAAATAGACCCACGTCCTTCGGGAGAAATCATCGATGAAAGAGATGAAGTATCTCCTTCCGCTGAAAGATTCGGGAGTAATTGGTCCACATATATCGGTGTGGATCAGCTCAAGTGGATGCTTCGCTTCATATTCGGCCTTCTTTTGAAATGAGGCTCTTGTTTGCTTCCCGAATACACAATCTTCACAAAATTCTCCTCCAAAATCCATGCTAGGCAGTCCTTTCACCATCTTCATCTTCACTAGCTTTTTCAGGCCATCATAATGTAAGTGGCCAAAGCGATGATGCCATAGCGACGCTTTATCTACTTCTTTGACTTGTAAGCATTTCCCTTGCAAGCTTCGCAGGTTCAACTTGTACATTCGATTTCTCTCCATTTCGACTCGAGCTATCAGACGTCCTTGCTTGTCTTTCAGATGCAGCAACTGATCTTTTAGAAAGGTTGAGTAACCTTTCTCTGCGAGTTGGCCAAGACTCAAGATGTTGTTTTTGAGATCTGGGACATAGTAGACATCTTGGATTGTCCCTATCAAGCCATCATTCTGTGTGAAACATATCGTACCACGGCCTTTGACTTGCACTTTTGATGCATTTCCGAATGATACGTGACCATTGTCAACTTTCTGCATTTTTTTGAATAGATGCTCATCATAGCACATGTGGTTGCTTGCTCCAGAATCGAGGTACCAGGATGTGTCATCGTTGACATCGTTGTGCGCCATCATGAGAACACCTCCATTTGCTTTATCTTCCACGACTAGGTTGGTTGTCTCTTCTATTCGTTTGTTGGCCCGACACTCTTTTGCAAAGTGTCCCATCTTGCCACAGTTGTAACAACCCTCGTTGTTGCAGTCTTCGGCATGGTGACCATATTTGTGGCACTTTTGGCATTTGACGTGGGAATAATTTGATCGACCGCCTCTTCCTCGAGCGCGTCCTCTTCCACGCCAGTTTGCTTGACTTCCTTGAAATTTGTCCTTATGGTATCCTTCATAATTGTAGCCTTGGATACCACGACCGTATCCACGACTTCCACGGTCATGTCCTCTCCCCCGAAAATTTCGAGTGTAGAGAACCTTTTCATCTTTAATTGATGCCTTGGTCTGGAGTACCTGGTCGAGTGACTCCTCTTTCTTTTTCTTTTTCCTTTGTTCGTGTGCTTCGAGAGATCCGGCGAGCTCTTCAACAGTGAGCACTTTGAGGTCTTTTGATTCTTCAATCGCACACACAACATTTTCGAAATCATTGGTTAATGATCTCAATATTTTCTCCACAATTCTGGCATCGGACAATTCTTCTCCATTCCGATTGAGTTGGTTTGCCACGGTCTGAACACGTGTGATGTAGTCAGATACGTTTTCCGACTCCTTCATTTTCATGCTTTCAAGCTCTCCACGAAGGGTTTGGAGACGCACTTGCTTTACCCGGTCGGCTCCTTTGAATGATTTTTCAAGGATGTCCCACGCTTCTTTTGAGGTGGTGGCACCGGATATTTTTTCGAAGCCTGATTCGTCAACGGCTCGGAATAACATGTAAAGGGCTCCGCTATCTTTGGATCGTGCATCTTTCAACGCTTTTTGTTCTGCTGCAGTTAATTTCCCGGTATTTTCTGGTTCTACAAAACCATTTTGAACCACGTCCCATGCATCTTGAGCTCCAAGAAGGGCTTTAATTTGAATACTCCATTTCTCGTAATTTGCTTTCGTAAGCTGCGGCAGTGACATTTGTCCCGTCATACTCGCCATTTGGACAATATCTGCGATAATTCCAAAATAATTGATATGAATTATTTCGGACTCGGTGGAAGACTCCACAAATTTTTTTTTTTTTTTTAAAAAATTTCTGATTTTTCGTGCTTGCTTGTACCACCCTTTATTAATTTCTTCAACTACTTGAAGAAATTAAAGGGCTTGTCGGTTGACCCTTCCTCTTCCACAACTACTTAATGCTTTCACCTCCACAACTTCTTAATGCTTCCACCACCCCTTTAATTTTGATTGTCCCCACTTCAATAAAGTCTGGACTCTCCTTTTTTGAAACGGTGGATCACCAAGTTGAATTAAAATTCTGCTCACACTCACACTTCCTTTTGGAAGCAGCACCAGCGTAGCAGCAGGAGGAGCCGAGCAACAGCAGTGTCGGTGCAAGGCTCGATGCGAGTGGCTGGACTGGGAGGGGGTGTGGGCGGGCAGCGGAGGCTCGGTGCAGGGAGCAGCTCTTAAGGCAGCTCGACAGAGGCTGGACTAGGCGGCAGACGGTTCGCCGGAAAGCAGAGAGTTGCAGGCGGCGGACAGCAGCTCGGAGGAAACCACGGTGGGTAAATTTAATTCTTTTAATTTGAGTGTTTATACTCAAATTTGTTTTGCTCTGAGTTTGGATCACTCAGGCTCTGATACCAATTTGTAGATTTGATATCTCACACACACAAGACACTTTACACTTTTGATATCTAAGAACGATAACCAAAAGCGGAGAGTTGTTTGGCTAAAGCTTGCTTTTTATTTCTTGCTTTGCTTCGCTCTGAGTTTTACAACAATGGAAGTACCTATTTATAGAATCGAAAATAAACAACAGACAATGAACACATGATAATACTGTTCTTATTGTGGCTTCAAGCTTTTCGGCGAGGTAGATGAGCCTCCTTCTTGGACTTCGGCGATTCCTGTTACTTTTACGGCATTTGATGTTTATGCCGTTTTTCAACATGAGCATCTAGTTAAAAAAAAAAAAAAAAAAAAAAAAAAAAAAAAAAAAAATTATCGAGGAATGGGATATCCCTAGAAGCAATGACGAGAGGTAGTCTAGTGATGCCTGCAGATACTTGGGTGATAAAAGCCAAGTTGAAAATTGCTCAGGGTGTGGTTGGCAAAGTGTCCACCGATAAAGGATCGATCAGTTTTGAAATTCGTACCCTACACCACAATGCAAGCAGTAAAGCAAGGATTCCAGCAGGATCTTGGCACATCCTCCTCCTCCCTGCAGTCTGCCCATGATGCATGACCTCCTAAGATCGGGCGTTCTACGTCTGGAGGTTGTTACAACAGGAGCAGCACATGAATTGTAGAAGGTGGAATTCATGGTCTTGTCTCGTACTATATACGATAAGAAATGCTTCTAAAATTTTTGTGGTGTCTTCTGTTTAACAAGAGCCTTGCTTGTGTGTCTTTGTTATCATGCATGTACTACTATTTGTTGGACGGGATTTTCAATGACCTTCAAAACAGGTTCAGCTAACAAATAGTAGTTCTGCTAGTTAAAGGTATTATTATGGGGGGCTGGCTAAGCTTGACCACTGACTTTGATAATGGACTTCATTCTGTGTTGTTCCTGTACCACAAAGTATCACCTCCCGAGTCCCGGCCTTCCCATAATATCTGATGATGACTGATTGGAATTGTTTGTTGCTTCTATTTTGTGTTACTATACTACTTTGAGGGATTCTTTGCATTCCCCCCTTCGGGCTTCTTTTCTCTCAAAACAAAAAAAAAAAAAACCCACATTTGCCAAATTTCTTTCTCAAAGTATGTACTATAAAGCAACATCAACAAAGAAACACAAATCTAAGGCAACCAGACAGAACATATTCCATTTTTCCCATCTTAAGAAATCCAAAAGCTACCATTTGAAACATCCCTGATCTCTGTTTCTAAAGTCTTAAATATTCCATATTTACTTACTTATATATAAACGCACACCACATTCATATTAATCAATCATCAACAAGAACAAACAAGTCTCTAAAAACCCCAGTAATATTGATCGATTTTCTGGAGCTACTATGGAAGGAAAAACTACTCAGGCAACTGTTTTATACGAGGATTTCGAACCCTTCTGCAAATGGCATAGGAATGAAGACAGCGACATTCTTGAAATTCATCTCCAAGGTTTGTATTATACTCACACACATTGCATTATTATAATTATGTGAAGTAATCTGTGTTTATTTGCAAAGGTGCGAACAGATTAATGATATTGCGAACGAAAATTTTGGAATTTGATTTTGCGTACCTGGATTCATGGAATAGATTTCAAGAAGGAGAATCTGAAAGTGCAGATCAGCAACCACGGAATCCTGAAGATTTCCGGGGAACGTCAGCTGGATGAATTGAAGAAATCCAGATTCTATAAGGAGGTATCTGTCGCCCGCAACTACGATACCTCGTCGATCCAGGCGAAATTTATCAATGGATGCCTCTCCATTACGTTGCAGAAGAAACCGAACGTCCCCGAGGCGTCTGGAACTCCTCCGCCGGCCGTAGACGCCCCCAAAATTCAGCAAACCCTAAAACCAGAGGCCGCACCCAAACAGGAAGGCCAGGCGCCGCCGCCGCTGGTTCCACATCATGCGAAGGAGATCGATGGAGGAGGACTTGCTTGCGACGGTCGGAGTCGGAATCGCGCGGTCAAGGTGGCACTGACGCTGGCGGCGACGGCAGCGGCCCTGGCGGTGATGGCTGCGTATGTGGTTTATATGTACAAGTCGACCGTTGGAGAAACAGATGAATGATGTGTGATGGTTTGAAGAGTCTGGTTGCGCGTTTATTTTATTATATATATATATATATAGTAATGTTTATAATATTACAAATAGTGAAATAATATAATAGGATTTAATTTAATTTAAAGTGTGATTTGGAATAAATTGAGTTTATTTTAATTTTAAAAAATGATCTCCACAAATTCAACGACATTGATAAGCATAATAATAGTAATAAATTAGAAGATGGATAATTGGATCTTATGGAAGGATAGGATGGGATCCAGGTGGAGATCATTGAGGCTAGCTCATTCCCCCTTCATTGATACTACTAAGATCTATCATGGATAATGCATGGTAGACGGAGGATCAGATCTATATATGTCACTATGGTTTATGCATGCAGGTCCTAACCGGTGGGTGCTCTGGCCGGAATTGTCCCGATCGAATTAAGAATAATAGGACGGGTCCATGGCTCATTGGGGGATCGGAGACCTTAATTAATTGCAGCAGCAGCATTGCCGCCCGACTTGATGAAGAAGCCCTGCAGGGCGGTAATGTCTCTATTCTACTTGCCCCCAAGAGAGAACTCCAAAATTGGATTATTGCTAATGCTCAAGTCTCACACAACTTAAAACATACTACTCCGTCCGTCCCACGAATTGTGGCTCGTATTCTTCTTTGGGCTGTCCCACGAATTGTGGCCACTTTCCCTTTTTAGATAAATTTAATTAATATAAATATGATTAGAATCTTAATGGTTTCTAAATCATATTAAAAGTAATCAATTTTACTATTCTGCACAACTCCCAATACACTTTTATTTTTCTATACAAAGTCCCTTGCATTTTTTTAATTCTTCATATTTTGAAATTGGTACAAAAAAAATTATATAAAATATATATTCTAAATCTAGACGTCTAGACGATTCTAACAAGACCACACTTGAATATTTTTCTCTAATTAAATCATTACAATAATATTTTGTCAAAGTTAAACAATAAAGAAAGTCAAAATTCATTAAAATTTTAAACACAAATACCCACATCACTTTAACCACTAAACCTCACCACACCCCACCACATAAATTACTGTGCCCAAAAGAAACGAGCTGCAATTTGCGGGACGGAGGGAGTATATGGTACTAACACCTTTACTTGGGTCATCAGTCAAACTTGAGAGGTTTGATTAGGAGGCGTCCGTCTTTGACAGATTATTAGGTAACTAGTCAACCCACCCGCGGTACCCGCGGGATGTACAATCGGGAATAATATATTTATAGTTCATATAAAAAAAATACTAATAATATAATTAAGATTATTATTAGATCCTACAGTCAAGGTATAATTTATATGTTAGCATAATAAATGAAAATTTCAATAACATCTCACAACATTATCCGTGAACTTGTTCCATTCGATGACTGTTGATTTTACAAAAAAAAAATAATAAATCGGACTTTCTTCTCACACGCTATTCAGTTCTAAAGAATTTTATTTATTATTTCAATATTTAAGAATTTTAATGAAAGAAGCAGCTGTGGTCCTGTACGTAATAAAAATATATTGTATATTGAATATTCAAACATTTATATTAACAATATTATATATACATTATCTCTCTATAAATACGGGATGTTTGACTCAAATTGATCGATTCTTGTAAAAAAAATATTTATATTATATTAAATATAAAAACACAATATTTTTTACTAATCATATATTAAAAATAAGATATATTAAATTCAAGTATTAGTTATAAACAACAAATGAATTGGGAGGATAGTGCAGAGCCTGTACAAACTTGCGAGGACGGATGAGGATGCTGTCTAAAGTAGGAAGCAAATATGGGAGGTCTGGCTCTGGCCCTAAACCCTGAACCCTAAACCCTAAACCCTAGTACACCTGTAATACCCCGAATTTTTATCAACATCCAAGGGAATAAAATTTATTCCGATCAATGTCGAAATATTTCCGAGAAGAAGAAAATAATTTATCACAATAAATTATTGCTCGGATATGAAACGCCGATAGATTTAAATTCAAAATGGAATAAAAGAGGGAAAGGAAGCCCGAAGACATTCCATGAATTGAGTCAAAATAATTGGAATTAAATTCAAGAAGGAAAAGAATTTTAATTCCAAGAACCCGTGAAGTCGGAAGAAATTTAATAAAACAAGTTATTGCACGGGAATCAAAAGACGACGAATTGGAAGTCGACGAACCCGAGACCGACGGACTTAAGATCTTAAACATGAAATTCATTTGAGTCAAGATAAACTTAAGATAAGGATTTATGACCGAGAATGACCCGAAAAATCGAGGCCGAAAACGTAGGAGGATAGAAGTCCGAAAGAGAGGAGAAAAGGCCCGACGGATCGCACGGCCCGGCACGGACCGCAGCCCAGCCGAGGCCGGCGCGCACCCCGCGCGCTTTTCCCATGTTTAGCGCGCCAACAGCGCGCCGCTGCAGCAGCAGCTGCGTTTGTCGCGATTTGGCGACTTTCTCGCCAATTTTCGGGGCCCAAGTGAGGAATCTCGATCTATCACGGATGTAGCATCTTTTTGGACGTTATGTAATCAATCCTATCCCCATTTGTCAGCCATTTCATCAATCATTCACCCCAAACTCTCCAAAAACTCTCCCAAAAGCCAAACACTCTTCCGACGAACTTCCGGCGACTTTCCGACGAGTTTCCGGCAACCAAATCCAACCAAGGAAGTGTGTAGATCAAGGATTGCAGGCTTTGGATTGTTGGTAAGATGTTAATCAAGTTTCCTTATGATTTTAAGATCATAAACATCATCCTAACTTACGAATCTTCGTATTCAAACACAAATCGGAGCCAAGGGAAGAATAGATCGGGTGGAAGAGATTCGTTCGTGACATCCCGTGGATTCCGGACGACCCGTGACTTCCTAAACATCATCCCCACTGTAAGTTAACCTTACTATGGTTTTGGGTGACTTAAAATGCAACCAAACATAGAGATTCAACTCAAGAAAGTTAATAAAAATCTGTCAACAAGAGAAACCCTCAACGCAGCGTTTTCATATGAATTTTTCGAACCTCTAAAGCTGCTCAAACAATAAAACTCAAAACATGAAAAGTGTTCCTAAGGCTTTGATTTAGCTTCTGTAAAAATTTCATAATTTTTCATGAGGTTTTGAAACCTGAAACCGACCCAAAACCGAAGATTATTAAATCTGAATTTTAGAACTTTGGCAGATTTCACCCTCAATCTTGTTGGTTATTTTTACCTTGGATCTAGGCCGATCTAGGATTGGAGTTGAACATAAGAATTATAGATCTATGAGTTTAGAACATTACTGTAAGTTTTTAGAATTTTTCAATGAGATTTGAACCTCCAAACTCGAGCCGATCCGATCTGCGTTAGAACCGATGTCAAGAACCTTGACAGATTTCATTATCAAACTCGACGAGCAAAACTATTACTTCGAGTGTTCAAACCTGAAAACTCAAAACTAAGATTTTGATCCAAAGAGCTTAAGCTATGTTGTGTAAAAATTTCAGAAATTTTCATCAAGTTTTAATACCCCAAATCGTGTCGGACATATTCTGCGTTTTTAGGAATTGTCAAAGGATGACAGTTTTCATAACCGAACTTGAGGAGCTTATTCCTATCACTTCTAGCCTGAACCAATCTTTGAGATCTAAACAAAAGTTGTTGGAAATCATGTCTAGTATGTCTCTGTAAAATTTCAGGATTTTTGAAGTTCATTTGATATGATAAAAAGTCAAATCTTTTAACGTTGTCGAACCTGAATCCTGACAGCTTTTCGTTTGAGTCGAAAACTCGATTTTTGACATGCTTCCCATCGTTTTTCCGAAAAACTTAAAACATGAAAGTTGTTCGTTGGGATGTTTTTGAGCTACTGTACAAATTTCAAAACATTCGCCTAAGAAATGGATTTTTAAACTAAAAAGGCGCAAACTGTGACATCGATCGATTTTTGAAATCTTTTAAACAACGATCGAGACGTTGGAATTACGATATATCTATACTTTTGAAAAATCCCGTTACACCAAATAAAAACATTTTCTGTAAAAGAATTCTTTAGAAACATTGGGGAATTTATGACCAAGTTTGATATTATCAATATGGCCAGACGGCTTGTGGACATAAGAGCCCAAGCGAACGGCTAGTGGACATAAGAGCCCTAGCGAATGGTCGACCAAACGGCTTGTGGACATAAGAGCCCAAGCGAACGGCCAGTGGACATAAGAGCCCTGACGAATGGTTATTTATAAATATTGATTATGAGGATTGCGGTCACAAGAGCCCTGGTGAATGGTGAACTATAAAAGAAACGAAAAATATTTTGAGAAGTGATATTTTTGAAATTGGCTGAGGCCGCCGGATCACCGGCTAAATGATACTTTTGAAATTGGCTGCGGCCGCCGGATTGCCGGCTAAATGATATATTGATGAAATGGTTATGTAACGGGAGAACAAAATATTTAAGGTTTTTAAGTCTTTATGCCTTGCAAATCATTTTCCTACAAGAAATCTTTTTACTAAATTTAACTAAAGGCTTTGAAACCCATAACCCATGCTATGTGTTAACTTACTCAGCGCGTTTTTGCTGACCCAAACCATTTATCCCCTTTTTCTTACAGAGAATGAAGAATATGCATCATCATATGCATACTGGGAATTTTTGGGGTTTACATCATGAACGGGCCTGTTTAACCCGTGTTTTGGCCATGTTGGCCCTTATACATTATTTCCGCTGCACAACTTATAAATTCCGCTGCAACTTTGATGTATTATCTTTAAATTATATATGAATGGGCTGTTTGAATATTTTAAATACTGAAAACCATAGCCTTGCATCTCTTTAGTGAGCTCGGAGAAACCGTGTCTTGCTAGGGAGGTGTGGCGGTGGCATCCCGGCCTGGGTTACCAAAACCGGGGTGTTACAGAGTGGTATCAGAGACCAGACTATTTTAAAGCTAATTATTTTAAAGAAAATATCTGATACCAAGAGTGGTATCAGAGCCCGGTTATTTTAAAGCTATTTATTTTAAAGAAAATATCTGATACCAAGAGTGGTATCAGAGCCCAGACTATTTTAAAGCTATTTATTTTAAAGAAAATATCTGATACAATGTGGTATCAGAGCCCAGACTATTTTAAAGCTAATTATTTTAAAGAAAATATCTGATACCAAGAGTGGTATCAGAGCCCGGATTATTTTGAAGCTATTATATTTTAAAGAGCCCAATTATTATTTTGAAGTTAAAGCCCAAATTTTTAGCCCAAAATTTTTTTTTAAAAAGCCCAAATAATTTATTTCTTTCGGCCCAATATAGTGGCCCAAACGTTTTATCCTTATTTTAATCTATCCATGGAATAAATTTATTTTTAAAACCCATGGATAAATAAATGCATGCATAAAATTTTTTTTGGGGGGATCACATATGCATATGCATACATAAATATTGACACTAACTCTTTTTATGTGAATTATCGGTGATAAGAAACACTCCTACCTTAGAACTGGACATGATCTTGACTTAGGAGCGCCAACTTAAGACTAACTTTGCCTTAGTCCTAGATCTTGATCACTTAGAAACTCATCTTCGCGTGCTTCTATAACAGAAAATGGCACCTAGAAGAAAACTGAGGAAGGTAAGCCCAAACGGCACTGACACTAATCTCCCAAACGCACCTAACAATGAGATTCCTCCGAACGTCGGAGATCGAGCGCCTCCTATTCCCAACAACATGGATGAACGTTTAAGGACGGTAGAAGAAGTACTCATAGTATTAGGGAATGCCGAGGTGCATAGGGCACAAGCGACAATACCTCCGCCAGTAGCCCGAGTCAACTACTTGGCATTGGTAAACCCCTACAATCCACCCCATTATAATGGCCAAGAGGATCCGGCCAAACTGGAGGATTGGATTCGCACCTTTGATAAGCTCCTTAGCGCTATCAAATGTCCCGAGGACGAGAGGGTCCAAGTGGCGACCTACTATCTTGGCGGAGAGGCCGACGAATGGTGGCATAACCTCCAAGGAAATTTGACTAAAGCCTGCCTATGGGAAGAATTTAAGGAGGTTTTGAGGAAAAGGTTTTACCCAATGAGCATTAAGGCCGCAAAGTATGAAGAATTCGTCCATTTGAAACAAAGTGGGCAAACGGTACAAGAGTACTATGCCAAGTTTAAGGAGCTGGTTAGATTTGCTCCTACAATGGTGCCAACTGACTTCGACAAGGCTCAGAAGTTCGAGATGGGTTTGAATCTTGATATTCGAGAGATATTGGTGGGAGGACAATGCACGACGTTGCAGGAGGTATATGACCGGGCAGTAGCAGTCGCGCGTGTCCAACAATTAAAACGAAAGGACAATGGCGAATCGAGCAAAAACTCGCAAGGATTTGAGAAGAAGAATCGTAATAAGAACAACAATAATAACTTTAGGAGGGGCAATGATCAAGCTAAATTCGATGGGTCTAGAGGAGATGGCAACCGTGGTGCGTTCATACCACGCTGCCCACGATGCAACCATGCACATTTTGTAATACCCGAGAAATCGCCATCGAAAATTTAAATCCAAAAATAAAGAATTGGATTTAAATTATTAAAACCGAAATAATTCCGAGAGAGCGGAATTTATTATTTATCGGAAGATAACAACTCGAAACGAGTTTATCGAATTGTCCCAACAATCACGGATAATTCCCACATTATGATTTTTATTTTTGTAGAGAAGGAATCTTAATATTAAAAAAAAAAAAAAAAAAAAAAAAAATTAAAAGTTACTGTAGCACGTGTCTACTGTAGCAGTACTGTAGCAGTACTGTAGCACTACTGTAGCACGTGCGGGTACTGTAGCAGCCGATCACTTGTCGGATTTTTGTCTCTTTAATGGCAAAAATACACCCCCAACACCCCATTATCATCCTTTCAAATCCCTTCTTCATCCCAAACTCTCCCAAAGCCAAAACACCTTTCCGGCGAACTTCCGACGAACTTCCGGCAACTTTCCGGCAACCAAATCCGACCAAGGAAGTGTGTAGATCAAGGATCACAGTGCTTAGATCTTTGGTAAGTAGTATCTTAGGTTCTCAATCTCGTTTTTCCTCTCAAATCCCCAATCTAACTCTTGAATCGTTGATTGCAAATACGTTCGTGGCCAAAGTCGGGAACTTTGCGTTTCGTAGATCCGTTCGTAGGTGTTTGGACGACTCAAGAACACAATCTTTGTAAGTTAACCTTACTATGGTTTTGGGTGACTTAAAATGCAACCAAACATAGAGATTCAACTCAAGAAAATTAATAAAATCTGTCAAAAGAGGTTTCATACGCGCGCAGCGTTTTTGGATGAATTTTTCGAATCCTTAAAAGTCTTCAAACGAGAAAACTCAAAACATAAAAAGTGTTCCTAAGACGTAGATCTACCTTGTGTAAAAGTTTCGTAATTTTTCGTTATGATTTGATGCCCAAAAACCGAATCTGAACACTGCTGCCCGTTTTTCGAACTTAGAACTTCGGCAGGTTTGAATCTCGAACTTGTTAGCCATTTTGACCTTGGATCTAGGCCGAATTAGGACTTGTGCTAAACATGAAAGTTGTAGATCTATGAGTCTTAAATACCTCTGTAAAATTTCATGCATTTTCATTAAGATTTGCTACCCCAAACCATTTATCCTCTTTTTCTTTCAGAGTTGAAGAATATGCATCATCATATGCATACTGGGAATTTTTGGGGATTATATTATATTTTAAATTTTGCGTTAGACTAGAATTTGCATGAACGGGCCTGTTTAACCCGTGTTTTGGCCATGTTGGCCCTATATTTAAATTCCGCTGCACAATTTATTTTTCCGCTGCAACTTTGATGTATTAATTTTAAATTATATATGAATGGGCTGTTGAATATTTTAAATTCTAAAAAAAAACCATAGCCTTGCATCTCTTTAGTGAGCTCGGAGAAACCGTGTCTTGCTAGGGAGGTGTGGCGGTGGCATCCCGGCCTGGGTTACCAAAACCGGGGTGTTACAATGTGGTATCAGAGCCCGGAATATTTTAAAACTACTATTTTAAAGAGCCCGTAATATTTTTAAACTATTATTTTCAAGTATTATTATTTTTAAAGTTATCATTTCTAAACTAGTAGTATATTTCAAAGAGCCCAATTATTATTTTGAAGTTAAAGTCCAAATTTTTAGCCCAAAATTTTTTTTTTGAAGCCCAAGAAATTATTTTGGCCCAATAGCCTTGTTTTTATTTAAAGCCCAAATAATTTATTTCATTCGGCCCAATATAGTGGCCCAAACCTTTTATCCTTATTTTAACCTATCCATGGAATAAATTTATTTTTTTTAAAACCCATGGATAAATAAAGGCATGCATAAAATTTTTTTTTATTGGGGGGATCACATATGCATATGCATACATAAATATCTGTACTAACTTTTTTGTGAATCGTATGTGATACATAACCCTCTCACTCTAGTGTTCGACATGACCTTGAGTCTTGACTTAGAAGCGCCAACTTCAGACTAACCTTGCCTTAGTCATAAATCTTGATCACTTAGAAACTCATCTTCGCGTGCTTCTAGAATGACACCTAGAAGAATACTGAGGAAGGATCATATGCGATGATACCCGAACATGGTTGTGAATAATACATAGGCAGTTATGGGGACATAACTGTAATCTTAAGGGGGGGAGGATGTAATACCCCGTAAGAATGCATAAGTATTTATTTCGAAACTCGAATATTTTGTATCCCAAATAAATTCTTTTTGAACTACGTAATGACTTGATCCCTTCACAGGGTACGTAGGCAACTTGAAAATTTCAATTCTGGGTTCAATCAAATAATATTAAACAACAAAACACAATGATACAATCGCAATCAATCAATCGATCAATAAGTCGCGCAACTTCGGGGACGAAGTTGATTTTTAAGGAGGGTAGATTGTAATACCCGAGAAATCGCCATCGAAAATTTAAATCCAAAAATAAAGAATTGGATTTAAATTATTAAAACCGAAATAATTCCGAGAGAGCGGAATTTATTATTTATCGGAAGATAACAACTCGAAACGAGTTTATCGAATTGTCCCAACAATCACGGATAATTCCCACATTATGATTTTTATTTTTGTAGAGAAGGAATCTTAATATTTAAAAAAAAAAAAAAAAAAAAAAAATTAAAAGTTACTGTAGCACGTGTCTACTGTAGCAGTACTGTAGCAGTACTGTAGCACTACTGTAGCACGTGCGGGTACTGTAGCAGCCGATCACTTGTCGGATTTTTGTCTCTTTAATGGCAAAAATACACCCCCAACACCCCATTATCATCCTTTCAAATCCCTTCTTCATCCCAAACTCTCCCAAAGCCAAAACACCTTTCCGGCGAACTTCCGACGAACTTCCGGCAACTTTCCGGCAACCAAATCCGACCAAGGAAGTGTGTAGATCAAGGATCACAGTGCTTAGATCTTTGGTAAGTAGTATCTTAGGTTCTCAATCTCGTTTTTCCTCTCAAATCCCCAATCTAACTCTTGAATCGTTGATTGCAAATACGTTCGTGGCCAAAGTCGGGAACTTTGCGTTTCGTAGATCCGTTCGTAGGTGTTTGGACGACTCAAGAACACAATCTTTGTAAGTTAACCTTACTATGGTTTTGGGTGACTTAAAATGCAACCAAACATAGAGATTCAACTCAAGAAAATTAATAAAATCTGTCAAAAGAGGTTTCATACGCGCGCAGCGTTTTTGGATGAATTTTTCGAATCCTTAAAAGTCTTCAAACGAGAAAACTCAAAACATAAAAAGTGTTCCTAAGACGTAGATCTACCTTGTGTAAAAGTTTCGTAATTTTTCGTTATGATTTGATGCCCAAAAACCGAATCTGAACACTGCTGCCCGTTTTTCGAACTTAGAACTTCGGCAGGTTTGAATCTCGAACTTGTTAGCCATTTTGACCTTGGATCTAGGCCGAATTAGGACTTGTGCTAAACATGAAAGTTGTAGATCTATGAGTCTTAAATACCTCTGTAAAATTTCATGCATTTTCATTAAGATTTGCTACCCCAAACCATTTATCCTCTTTTTCTTTCAGAGTTGAAGAATATGCATCATCATATGCATACTGGGAATTTTTGGGGATTATATTATATTTTAAATTTTGCGTTAGACTAGAATTTGCATGAACGGGCCTGTTTAACCCGTGTTTTGGCCATGTTGGCCCTATATTTAAATTCCGCTGCACAATTTATTTTTCCGCTGCAACTTTGATGTATTAATTTTAAATTATATATGAATGGGCTGTTGAATATTTTAAATTCTAAAAAAAAACCATAGCCTTGCATCTCTTTAGTGAGCTCGGAGAAACCGTGTCTTGCTAGGGAGGTGTGGCGGTGGCATCCCGGCCTGGGTTACCAAAACCGGGGTGTTACACATTTGGTGTGCCAGTGCCCGAAGCCTGGAGCCTGCTATAAGTGCGGCAAGTTTGGTCACAAGACTAGGGAATGTCAAACCCATATTGAAAATATAACCAAAAGAGATGACCTGGTCGCTGGACCTAACTAGCCACAAGTAACCAAGGAGGACTCATGGGATGTTAAATGTGGTGAATAAAGATATACCTGTGCTAGGCAACGATACCTGAACCTTCGTGGATGTGTAGGCAGTTATGGGGACATAACTGTAATCTTAAGGGGGGGAGGATGTAATACCCCGTAAGAATGCATAAGCATTTAATTCGAAACTCGAATATTTTGTATCCCAAATAAATTTTTGAACTACGTAATGACTTGATCCCTTCACAGGGTACGTAGGCAACTTGGAAATTTCAATTCTGGGTTCAGTCAAACAATAATCAAACAATAATCAACAATCAAACAATAACAAACAACAACACACATTAATACAATCACGCAACCAAACAATGTCCGAGCTCGCAAGGAGCTAACGCCCAACTTCGAGGACGAAGTTGATTCCTAAGGGGGAGAGGATGTAACACCCGAGAAATTTAATTCACATTCAAAGGAATGGAATTAATTTCTTGTGAAAGACGTTTATCCTTAAGGAAAGTAGATGGAGATACCCCAACATTAAATTGAACCCAAAAGAAAGTGAGGGCGCAACTTCGGGGACGAAGTTGATTCTTAAGGGGGGTGGAGTGTAATACCCCGAATTTTTATCAACATCCAAGGGAATAAAATTTATTCCGATCAATGTCGAAATATTTCCGAGAAGAAGAAAATAATTTATCACAATAAATTATTGCTCGGATATGAAACGCCGATAGATTTAAATTCAAAATGGAATAAAAGAGGGAAAGGAAGCCCGAAGACATTCCATGAATTGAGTCAAAATAATTGGAATTAAATTCAAGAAGGAAAAGAATTTTAATTCCAAGAACCCGTGAAGTCGGAAGAAATTTAATAAAACAAGTTATTGCACGGGAATCAAAAGACGACGAATTGGAAGTCGACGAACCCGAGACCGACGGACTTAAGATCTTAAACATGAAATTCATTTGAGTCAAGATAAACTTAAGATAAGGATTTATGACCGAGAATGACCCGAAAAATCGAGGCCGAAAACGTAGGAGGATAGAAGTCCGAAAGAGAGGAGAAAAGGCCCGACGGATCGCACGGCCCGGCACGGACCGCAGCCCAGCCGGGGCCGGCGCGCACCCCGCGCGCTTTTCCCATGTTTAGCGCGCCAACAGCGCGCCGCTGCAGCAGCAGCTGCGTTTGTCGCGATTTGGCGACTTTCTCGCCAATTTTCGGGGCCCAAGTGAGGAATCTCGATCTATCACGGATGTAGCATCTTTTTGGACGTTATGTAATCAATCCTATCCCCATTTGTCAGCCATTTCATCAATCATTCACCCCAAACTCTCCAAAAACTCTCCCAAAAGCCAAACACTCTTCCGACGAACTTCCGGCGACTTTCCGACGAGTTTCCGGCAACCAAATCCAACCAAGGAAGTGTGTAGATCAAGGATTGCAGGCTTTGGATTGTTGGTAAGATGTTAATCAAGTTTCCTTATGATTTTAAGATCATAAACATCATCCTAACTTACGAATCTTCGTATTCAAACACAAATCGGAGCCAAGGGAAGAATAGATCGGGTGGAAGAGATTCGTTCGTGACATCCCGTGGATTCCGGACGACCCGTGACTTCCTAAACATCATCCCCACTGTAAGTTAACCTTACTATGGTTTTGGGTGACTTAAAATGCAACCAAACATAGAGATTCAACTCAAGAAAGTTAATAAAAATCTGTCAACAAGAGAAACCCTCAACGCAGCGTTTTCATATGAATTTTTCGAACCTCTAAAGCTGCTCAAACAATAAAACTCAAAACATGAAAAGTGTTCCTAAGGCTTTGATTTAGCTTCTGTAAAAATTTCATAATTTTTCATGAGGTTTTGAAACCTGAAACCGACCCAAAACCGAAGATTATTAAATCTGAATCTTAGAACTTTGGCAGATTTCACCCTCAATCTTGTTGGTTATTTTTACCTTGGATCTAGGCCGATCTAGGATTGGAGTTGAACATAAGAATTATAGATCTATGAGTTTAGAACATTACTGTAAGTTTTTAGAATTTTTCAATGAGATTTGAACCTCCAAACTCGAGCCGATCCGATCTGCGTTAGAACCGATGTCAAGAACCTTGACAGATTTCATTATCAAACTCGACGAGCAAAACTCTTACTTCGAGTGTTCAAACCTGAAAACTCAAAACTAAGATTTTGATCCAAAGAGCTTAAGCTATGTTGTGTAAAAATTTCAGAAATTTTCATCAAGTTTTAATACCCCAAATCGTGTCGGACATATTCTGCGTTTTTAGGAATTGTCAAAGGATGACAATTTTCATAACCGAACTTGAGGAGCTTATTCCTATCACTTCTAGCCTGAACCAATCTTTGAGATCTAAACAAAAGTTGTTGGAAATCATGTCTAGTATGTCTCTGTAAAATTTCAGGATTTTTGAAGTTCATTTGATATGATAAAAAGTCAAATCCTTTAACGTTGTCGAACCTGAATCCTGACAGCTTTTCGTTTGAGTCGAAAACTCGATTTTTGACATGCTTCCCATCGTTTTTCCGAAAAACTTAAAACACGAAAGTTGTTCGTTGGGATGTTTTTGAGCTACTGTACAAATTTCAAAACATTCGCCTAAGAAATGGATTTTTAAACTAAAAAGGCGCAAACTGTGACATCGATCGATTTTTGAAATCTTTTAAACAACGATCGAGACGTTGGAATTACGATATATCTATACTTTTGAAAAATCCCGTTACACCAAATAAAAACATTTTCTGTAAAAGAATTCTTTAGAAACATTGGGGAATTTATGACCAAGTTTGATATTATCAATATGGCCAGACGGCTTGTGGACATAAGAGCCCAAGCGAACGGCTAGTGGACATAAGAGCCCTAGCGAATGGTCGACCAAACGGCTTGTGGACATAAGAGCCCAAGCGAACGGCCAGTGGACATAAGAGCCCTGACGAATGGTTATTTATAAATATTGATTATGAGGATTGCGGTCACAAGAGCCCTGGTGAATGGTGAACTATAAAAGAAACGAAAAATATTTTGAGAAGTGATATTTTTGAAATTGGCTGAGGCCGCCGGATCACCGGCTAAATGATACTTTTGAAATTGGCTGCGGCCGCCGGATTGCCGGCTAAATGATATATTGATGAAATGGTTATGTAACGGGAGAACAAAATATTTAAGGTTTTTAAGTCTTTATGCCTTGCAAATCATTTTCCTACAAGAAATCTTTTTACTAAATTTAACTAAAGGCTTTGAAACCCCTAACCCATGCTATGTGTTAACTTACTCAGCGCGTTTTTGCTGACCCAAACCATTTATCCCCTTTTTCTTACAGAGAATGAAGAATATGCATCATCATATGCATACTGGGAATTTTTGGGGTTTACATCATGAACGGGCCTGTTTAACCCGTGTTTTGGCCATGTTGGCCCTTATACATTATTTCCGCTGCACAACTTATAAATTCCGCTGCAACTTTGATGTATTATCTTTAAATTATATATGAATGGGCTGTTTGAATATTTTAAATACTGAAAACCATAGCCTTGCATCTCTTTAGTGAGCTCGGAGAAACCGTGTCTTGCTAGGGAGGTGTGGCGGTGGCATCCCGGCCTGGGTTACCAAAACCGGGGTGTTACAACACCTGCCTGCGGTATGCGCGGGTCTGTAAATTTTAAAAACGTATAATATAAATTTATATGTAAATGTAAGTGTATTATTATTATTATTATTATTATTATTATTATTATTATTATTATTATTATTATTATCTCAACATTTAAATTTGAAATGATTACCAATTTTGTGCTAGCACGCCCGCTCGCGCGATGCGCGTGGATGTAAAGTTTAAAAAAAAATATAAAATAGAAAATAAAGAATATTATTCTCCTCAATATTTTGAAAATAAACATGAATAAGCACAAAATTGTACATTATTAAAAAATAAAATTACTAAAAGATCATATTACATGAACTGCAATTTGTTATTCTTATTTTTGGGCATTTACTGTAAAATGTTTACATTACATGCAGGCCTAAATCTAAAAATTGAACCTTCAGGAACACTCAAACATGCTTTAGAGATTGACATTGGCTCTTGTTGATAGTCATAGCATAACAAACAATTAATAAAAACTGACGTTTTGAAAATTCAAACGGTATTCTATTATCAGATGAGGTCAAACTCATTCGTGGAATAAATACTCTTTGTCCACTGCTTTCTCGAGTCAATACTCACCCTGCAAGACATTTTATCCCATTATTGTTGAAACCAATGTATTGTCAGTCAATACTTCACCCCCCCATGATATTTTTTCCCAATCTTGTGGGAACCAACGTAATGTCAGTCAATACTTTACCCTCTAAGACATTTTTTCACACTATTATCGGAACCAATGTACTGCTAGTCAATACTTCACCCCATGACATTTTTTCTCATTCTTGACTGGACCAATGTAATGCCAGTTAATACTTCACCCTCCAGGACATTTTTTTGACACTATTATCGGAACCAATGTACTGTCAGTCAATACTTCACCCCCAGGACATTTTTTCTCACTATTGTCGGAACACTTCACCCCCAAGGACATTTTTTTCCATTCTTGTCGGAACCAATGAACTGATAGTTAATACTTTTTTTTTTTTGAGGATAGGGTAATTCTCATTAGTAAAACACAAAAAATGAGTTTACAGCCAAGCGAGCCAATACATCCAAAATCAACCAATCTGCACTCAAAAGTGACATCTACCATGGACTGAAAAAAAAAAAAAAAAAAAAAAAAAAAAAAAAAAAAAAAAAAGCATCACTAAACAACAGCAGCAACAACCCAGCTTTAACGACATCCCTGCCACAGCAATCTTGGAAGTTGAAAGAAAACGAAAGCAACATCATCTGATAGCCTCATGGATCGCTTCTGATGGTTCTCTCCATTACAGCCGCAACAGTATGATAAGTGCGCCAAAAAATGACAAACCTAAAAGCTTGCTACACATACAGATTTCTGATGCAATACATTCAGCTCCAATGCACCGAATCGAATAGGCGATGGGTAAGATATGACAAGGGCGGAAGCTAAAGTAAAACAAGAGGGATTGGCCGATGAAAAAAGGACAAAAAGGAAGACAGCTATGGTGATCTCACTGAGCTCCAAATCAAGTTACAAATGCGAAATAATCAGCTAATATCAAAACAGCAAAGCTAACCAAAATCATGAGACTCCTGACATTCCGTGCCCCAACCCACGCTGTTATCAAAAAACAATCCCAAGCATTAAAACCGATACTCCTACACTTTATTCATATACCACAAAATTCCTAACTATCCTTTCTATTCAAACCCCCTTCTTTTTTTTTTTTTACTTTTAATTAATTTTTTTTTTTTTTTCTCTTTCTTTTTTCTTCTTTTTTTTTTTTCTGTTTCTTCTCTTTTCTTTTTTTTTTTATATATATAAACAGACACCATACATCAAACTCAACAGAATCCTTATCATTCTAAATCGCAGAAGCCAATCATCAAAGGAGTTCCAATATCACCAAACTAGATAGAAAAGCCTATGTGGAAAGAACACAAAAAAAACTATTGGTATCTCGAAGGACAGAGGTGGGGAATGGGAAGGTAGAATTTATCAATTGGGCAAATAAAGGTATGGATTGAGGAAATACTTCACCCCCAGGATATATTCTTTCCCCCAGGATATATTCTTTCCATTCTTGTCGGAACCAATGTACTGCCAGTCAATACTTCACCATCCAAGACATTTTTTCCACTCTCGTCAGAACCATTGTACTTCCAGTCAATGTTTCACTTTCCAATAAAATTTTTCCCACTTTTCCGCAAGTCAATACTTCAACCTACAGTACTCTATCATTAGACATGTACTGCCAACACTGATAGTTAATACTTCACCCCCAGGATATATTCTTTCCATTCTTGTCGGAACCAATGTACTGCCAGTCAATACTTCACCATCCAAGACATTTTTTCCACTCTCGTCAGAACCATTGTACTTCCAGTCAATGTTTCACTTTCCAATAAAATTTTTCCCACTTTTCCGCAAGTCAATACTTCAACCTACAGTACTCTATCATTAGACATGTACTGCCAACACTTTTCCACAGATCACCAGTAGAAGTTTATGAAACAGGACAGCTGAATAGAAACAAAGGGATTTCTCAAAATAAGTGCAGAGGCCCAATGATATCTCATATAACACAATCCACCATTTACCATAACGTCCTACTACACGTATGCAACAATATATAACTGACTGTGTCTAAAAACTGGATCCTTCATGAACACTCCAACATGATTTAGAGATTGACCTTTGCTCTTGTTGGTAGTCATAGTATAGCAAACAATTAGTGAAAACCGACAACGTGAAAATTTAAGCGGTATTCTATGTTTGCAATGATTTCAAACTCCTTCGTGGAATAAACACTCAATATCCACTGCTTTCGCGAGTCAATACTTCATTCTCCAAGATATTTTGTCACACTATTGTCGGAACCAATATACTGTCAGTCAATACTTCTCTCCAAGACATTTTTTCCTATTCTAGTCGGAACCAATGTACTGCCAGTCAATACTTCACACTCTAAGACATTTTTTCCACTCTCGTTAGAATCAATTTAGAGTCTGGAGTTTGAAATTAATGGTTGAAAATAGTTTTAAATTTAAATAATGGTGTTTGGTAATGCAATTTAAATTAGAGTTTAGTGTCTGGAGTTTGGAAAGATAAATCAATTATACATAGATATTTCTATCAAATAAAATTGCGAAACTATTGTCGGAAACATTAAATTTTAGACATTGTAATTGCAAGTCTATTATGGGTATGTTTGGGAAATAGTTAGAGTTTGGCGTCTGGAGTTTGGAGTATAGAGTCCGGAGTTTGAAATTAATGGTGAAAGATAGATTTAAATTTGAATAATGGTGTTTGGTAATGCAATTTTAAATTAGAGTTTAGAGTCTGGAGTTTGGAAAGTTAAAAGCTGGGGGAGAGGAGCGTTCAGAGATTAAAATTTGGCGGTTACTGAAATTTGTGTTTACTACATATAGGATTTTAGGCTATTTTTAGTATGTATTTTAAAAGCTAAACGCTAATCGCCAGCGTTTCTTCCCAAACGCAGCCTATGTTTGGGAAATAATTAGAGTTTAGTGTTTTGAATGATAATCAATTTGGGCATTAAATGTGCAACGATGGTCCTTTAAGAGGTTGTTTGGATAAGCTGCAAGAAAATGGATTATCTGCTTATTGCATTTTCAAAACGTAAATAATCAGTTTAACCGCTAAAAAAAGGTGCTGCAAACCTGATTATTTGCGTTTTGAAAACGCAATAATCAAATAATCTATTTTATATCGCCAATCCAAACACCATCTAAGTAGTATACACAACAATTGCACGTTCATGTCTCATTATTTATATTAAATTAAAAAATAATCAAATGAATGTTCAATAAAAAAAATGTACTACTAATTAAATCAAAATTTAAGATTTTGAAAACCATTAATTTACCGAAGAATATCGTTTATAAAATTTCACATATATTAAAGAAATACTTAAAAGAGTCGAAATACAAATACAATATATGTGGTCTCAATATATGAAAATTAAATGCTAGAAAGCAACAAATTTCAGTTGTCTCGAATCTCAATCGCATAATATTAGAAAATACAACATAGTTTAAAGACATAATAAGTAGATATTTTAGCTATTTAAAAAAATTAGCATTACTTAATTCATATTAATATTCAATATCAACCTATTTTTTAAAATAATTCTATTAAGTTATCCAAAAACATAAATATTATTAAAATAAAAATAAATTTTAATATAAAAAATATCCATGCATGACATGGCAAATGCTGTAGTCAAACTACCAAAAGATATGAAAGAGATCCTCGTTGATAACTTTTTTATTTAAATTTAATTTTATAAAAATGTATTTAATAACAATATTTACATTTGTTTAACTAACCAATGTGTATGCCTTCTTCAAAATGATAAAAAGAAAAAATGGATTTTATAAGTGATAAATAGAGATTATGTATTGTGCTCCCATAAATGAAGTAATTATTAGTTACTTTAATGAAGTAAATGCCAGATATATCAAAAATTAAATTACTACAATTGTATACTAATAAAAAAAATTCAAAAATAAGAAAATAAAAAATTAAAATTAAAAAAAAAGGATTTTTAGGATTCCAACCCCTATTATAGAAAAGGGCTTAAATCTACCTTAAAACAAAAATATATGGACTTCTCCATATAAATTGAATTGGAAGATGATGCACCTCAATTTAGATGGTGACACCGATTTCATTTTCCAATAAGAACAACATCAGTCGATTGAAAACTGTGAAGAAAGAGTAATTGTGTGTAAAAGTTGGATAATATAGAAAGAGAAATAATTGAGCAACTAAACCAACTTATTCATTTTTATTTATATATACACATACTATCCATAACAAATAAAATAATAAACTACATGTTTAAATAACTTAATCCAATTGAGAATACCACATGTGATGGGTTAGGTTAACAAACCACCAAGTTAAACAATATTTCACTATGATAAGTGAAATATTTAACTATCTAAACACATTGGAATCCAAATAATTGGATTTAAATTTTAAACAATAATTTTTTACTCTCTAGATAGAATTAAATAAATAAATAAATAAATAAATAATAATAATAATAATAATAATAATAATAATAATCCCACACAAAGTAAGTACTATGGATATTCTACTCTTTTCTTTTATCCCCTTTTATCTTATTTAATTTATTATTGAAATTAAATTAAATGGATGTTTAACATTAAAAATTATATTATCGAGCCAATTATGTTAATTGTAGGTATCATTGCAGTATATATTTCAAAGTTTTGAATTTAAATAATGATATTTTTAGAAAATTATATAGTATATTATACTATTTTAGTTAAAAGTTGAAAGTGAACTAATTCTGATTTTTTTTTAAAAAAAAATATATATCGACATGCATAAAAACATGATGAATGGGAAATGTCACTTTATAAATTTTATATACAAAAAATTTTGGATTAATGTATAAGCTTTTACTACTCTCATACACTTTATTGTAGGTATGCTAAGGTAGATTTATTATTATTATTATTATTATTATTATTATTATTATTATTATTATTATTATTATTATTATTATTATTATTATTATTATTATTATTATTATTATTATTATTATTAGTTTGGAAGTTCCATAAATTTAATAGAGATAAGCAATGATGATATTTTTTAAAAAAAAAAGAATCCTCTTAAAACACTACCCACATAAATCTGACGTAACAAATCATTTCACGTAGATGTATGCAATATTACTGTAGATTGCAATATAATATAAAGTAATATTATACATTGATAAGAGGATAGAAATCTAACAATGAATTTAGTTCCATACCAATACTATCTACAAATAATAGTTATTTTAATAATGTTGTTACTATTTTTTTTATTTTAAAAAATGAAAAATTTGGGTTATGAATAAATTTTATATATAGATATATATATATATATCATATATTTGAAAAAATACATTTAAAAGAGCACATATAGGTAATAAATGAACCGTATAATTACACTTTTTCTATATATATAAAAAAAAAATGGTTAATTGTACCATGCTTAAATGGATAAACAATTAAATACACCAACATAGTATTATTTGCATGGCCATTAAACTAAAATAATTTTGAAAAAAGAAAAGGTAAAACAAATACTAATAAAATTAGTCATAAACTTAATCATTGCTCGGTTGCTCTTATTAATTGGGTGAAACATATAAATCATCAATGCATTTGTATGCATGCACATATATCCAAAAATTAATTATGATTATCCAGATTTCTATATATCATAAAAAATATATATTAAACATACTATAACGAAATGAATATTTGGATACATGTATATACGCCACCAAACTTGTAAAACATGAATGCATTAATTAAGAGTACTACCAAAACAAATGTCTATATGTATCAGCCTCGTTCATTCCACTTTTCAATACCTGTCAACTATTAGTAGTATTGTCATCAATTATGATAAAGGCATTATGTATTTAATATAAAAAAAAATATTAGAATGAATTTAATAGTAGTAAATTTAATATTATATATTCAAAACAGTCAATGAACTCGGAAATATACATTGAACATAACCCAAATTGATTGCAATAAAGATATTTAATAAGTGCATATCGTGAAAACAAAAAAAAATAATTAATGCTATGAACACATAAAAATTAGATATGAATAGAGACAAACATTTTTCATTTAAAGGTACATTGTAAATTGTAATTATTATTGAAAGATTTATTATGGCCTTTATATATAAAGCATTGGATACGTATAATAATTTTTAAAAAAATATTTATGAGCATAATTAATATTATAATAATATCAATATACCAAATACTCCGTATATGAGATGTAGAATTCCAAAATATTCAATGAACTTAAATTAAAAAAAATATGGGTAAAGTAAGAATAATGAAGAAGGGAAATATATTAAACTTGGAACGAATCTTTAAGTTTAGTACTTATTAATGCTAAAATTATCCAGTTAAAAATAAAAAACTCAAAATACAATTGAAACTATATACTAAGTCGATCTTATTAAAGAAATTAATTAATAATAATCAGATATGTTAAAGTTATTTGTGAAATCAATTATACATCAAAGAATTTAAATTTAATTCATTCATATTTTCATAGGTTTAAAATGCAATGTATGTACATTACTACATTTAATAGATTCCTATTAATTTTATACTTTGAAGTGGGTTATAGGTCCTTGAGCATCACATATGATACAATATTAATTATAACCAAGTCTATTGAGAAGATAAAAAAAAAATTCAAAAAATGTCAACCATTGCTGCAGCAATGACCATTTAATAAATAGGATTATAGTTTTCTTATTAAATGAAAAGTCCACAATATTTATTTACAATGTTTTGGGAAATGTAAAAACTCTAATGCAATATTTATTTACAAATATAAATTTCAAAGTGAATTAATAAATGACATTATACGATTCCCAACCGTTTCAATTTAAATAGCAATAATTTCAGGTTAGTCATATTGGTATTTTAATTTTTTTTGTTATTCTCGTAATTTCCATTTAAGTATGGTTTAATTCGGTCTAATATTGGAAATTGGAATAGGGTACGAAGCAAGAAATGTCGTTGAACATCTTTTTTGCATGTTAGTGATATTTTACTTTTAAATGAGTAATAGGTTTTGAATTAGAAAAGTGGAATCACAATTTAATAAAAGGAGACACTTTTTCAATAATAGATAGTACCATACATTTTAAAATATTTTTGTATCGAATTCAAATTATCTAATACTAATTGTTAAAACATGAAATCATAAATACATAAATTTAATACATAATACTATAATATAATGCTTTTGTAGAACAATACAACAAACTCTTCCAAATGGAAGTCAATAGCCTGTAGAAGCTTCATCTCACCACACCAAATAAGTGGTCATAATTGTATGCAAGTTATTTCTCCTCATAGACCTCTGTTATATTCTTTACTACTTTGGCGGTGTAGACTATTCCACATGGGTGATTTGCTGAATTGGGCAGTTGTCACTGCTGTGCAATTTGTTATTGTCAAACATTTCTATTCTTGCTGGCAGAGCACTCAGAAATGGATTTACTCGTATGGGTGTACGTGTTGTTTTGGGAACTTCAGCTTCATAATTCTACTTTGTATTGAGTTCAATTCATCTTGTCCAATACACTCGTTGGGTATGCGCAATCTGGATCACCACCCCTTAGTCGTGTTAGATTTCTACAATATTTTTTGGCATCAAAATTTCAGATACATAGAAGGAATAACTAAAATCGTGTCCAGAAATTCCAAAAAAGATAAAAATATTAATAACATGAATGTTGAATTTTACATGGGGACATAAATAAAGACATACATTGCACATATTCAAGAACAAATATCCCTTGTAGACACAGAAAGCAATGCAAACCGGAACTCATTATTATTCTAAGAAGACGTTACCGGAGAGGGGATTGGGATTACAATCACCTGCACCACAAAGCAATGCAAACTAAAATTCCATTATTATTTTGCATTACAAATAACAACGAAAAAACTCTAGTGAAAGGACAGAGGAGGGACTACGAAATAAATTTATGATGACATTACCGGAGAGGCAAGCAAAATTACATTCACCTACACCATAAACATAAACAAAAAATATTGATTAATAGATTGCTAAATAGAATAGACATTTAAAGAGTAATAGAATACAAAAGAAAATATTAAGCCCAAAAAAAAGAATTTATGAATAATCTACAATGCACAGAATCGGAAAAGGATGAAGAAATTGGAAAGAGAAGAGAAGGTGAGGCGGGTGAACCAATGCATTGAGGATCATGAGATAGGAACAAATATATATATATATATATATATATATATATATATATATATATATATTATATATATATTTCTCATGAGATGAGAAATATAAAACCCTGGCCAAAATTAAAACAACAAGATTATGAGATTGGATTAGAGAAGTACCGAGATATTAAGATAAAAGTTTGAAGATGAAAGGGGAAATAAAAACTCTTGGATGGATGATGGTGGTGTACATCATGCAAGAAGATGGAAAAATGAGGGCATATATATAGTGGATTATCATGAATGAATTGAGAAGTCATGGAATCAAATACCTTAATGATACATGCAAGACAATAAATACATGGAAAATATAAAAATGATATTTAAGACTAATTTATCAGATTTTTTTTTTGAGAATGGCAATTTGGTAAATAAGTAGATGTGTGAAAGAGAGTGTTGCAATTGTTGAATTGTGAGGGAAAATATTTTTGGGGGAAAACTATGTGTGTGCAAGACTATGTTGTTATTATATACTAGACATACCACCCGCGGTACCCGCGGGATTGTATAATGAATTGTAATTTGTTTATATGCTAATATAAAAAATAATAGTTGATTAATATTATTATTGGGTCCTGTAGTTAAGATATAAATTATATATTAGCCTAATTAAATTTTAATATTTCTTTGTGTAAACAACACATTATCCGTAGATTTGCTTCATTAGTTTTACACATTATCCATTCGATGTAAAGTTTATTTAAAAAAATATATATTTCATCTCAAAAACATGGAATTCGTAAATAATAATATTTTTTATAGCATTTTTAATAATTTTGAATGGAATAAGCAACTTTGGTCCTCTAACTAATAACAGTAGTGTATATAATATATTCAAACTGCTATATTAAACAATATAATATGCGCATTATGTCTATGTAGGGGAGTGAAGTGAAACATGAATTGATAAATTATTGTAAGACAAATTTCTATTATATTCAATATAATAATGTTTGTGAGGAATATTATTGTCGGTATAAATAAAAGAGATATATTATTATATAATTTATTGATGCATAACATAAATAAATACTATATTGTTAACTGAAGAGAAAAATAAAATGTTGAATAATCTAAATAAATGATATTGCACGAAACGTCCTGTATATTAAATTTTCTATAAAGATATATCAATAAAATCAGGGAATTAAATTTGCATAGATACATTTGACTTGTAATGAATATATTGTGATGCCATTCTTGTCGGAACCAATATAATGTCAGTCAATACTTCACCCTCCAAGATATTTTTCACACTATTGTCCGAACCAATCTACCCTAAACCCTAAAAACATATAATATACATTTATATGTAAATTTCATTATATTATTATTATTATTATTATTATTATTATTATTATTATTATTATTATTATTACTATTATTTCATCACGTAAATTTAAAATGATTATCAATTTTGTGCTAGCACACCTACCCGCGCGATACGCGTGGTGTAAAGTTAAAAAAAAATTAAAAAAATAAAAAATATTGTTCTCCTCACTATTTCGAAGTTAAACACAATGAAAGAAATAATCATAAAATTGTATGTTATTAAAAATAAAACCACTAAAATTTTATATTACATAAACTTCATCAATTTGTTATTCATATGTTTGGGCATTTACTATAAAAAATTTATATTACATAAAGGCCTAATTTTAAAAACTGGACCTTCAGTAACACTTCAACATGCTTTAGAGATAGATCTTTGGCTCTTATTGTTAGTCATAGCATAACAAACAATTAGTGGAAACTGGCGTCTTGAAAATTTAAATAGTATTCTATCATCACAGAGGTCAAACTTATTCGTGGAATAAACACTCTTTGTCCACTGCTTTCTCGAGTCAATACTTCATCCCGCATGATATTTTTTCCAATTATTGTCGGACCACTGTATTGTCAGTCAATACTTCACCCCCAGGACATTTTTCTCATTCTTGTCGGAACCAATGTAATGTCAGTAAATACTTCACCATCCAATATATATTTTTCACACTATTGTCGGAACCAATATACTGACAGTCAATACTTCACCCTCCAAGACATTTTCCCACTCTCGTCGGAACCAATGTACTGTCAGTCAATGCTCACCCTCCAAGATATTTTTTCCCACTCTCGTCAGAACCAATGTACTGACAGTCAATACTATACCCTTCAAGACATTTTCCCACACTCGCCCGCAGTACTGCGGGGATGTAAATTTTATAAACATATTATATAAATTTATATGTAAATCTTATTGTATTATTATTATTATTATTATTATTATTATTATTATTATTATTATTATTATTATTATTATTATTATTATTATTATTATTATTTCGTCATGTAATTTAAAATGATTACCAATTTCCTGCAAGCACACCTGCCCGTGCGATGCGCGTGGATGTAAAATTTTAAAAAAATTATAAAATAGAAAATAAAGAATATTATTCTCCTCAATTATATAATATAAATTCATATGTAAATTTAATTGTATTATTATTATTATTATTATTATTATTATTATTATTATTATTATTATTATTATTATTATTGTTCTTGTTGTTGTTGTTGTTGTTGTTATTATTATTTCATCACGCAAAATTTAAAACGATTATCAATTTTTTCCTAGCACACCCGTCCGCGTGATGCGCGTGGGTGTAAAATTAAAAAAAAAAATAAAATAGAAGATAAAGAATATTATTTTTCTCATTATTTCGAATTAAAGATAATGAAAGAATTAATCACAAAATTGTATGTTATTAAAAATAAAACCACTAAAAGTTTATATTACATGAACTTCATCAATTTGTTATTTTTTGGGGCATATACTGTAAAATGTTTATATTACATGCAGGCCTAAATCTAAAACTCGACCTTCAGTAGCACTCCAACATGCTTTATAGATTGACTTTGGGTCTTATTATTAGTCATAGCATAACAAACAATTAATGGAAACTGACGTCTTGAAAATTTAAAATGGTATTCTATGAGCACATGAGGTCAAATTCATTCGTGGAATACACCCTTTGTCCACTGTTTTCTCGAGTCAATATTTCACCCTCCAAGACATTTTTTCCCATTATTATCGGAACCAATGTACTGCCAGTCAATACTTCACCTCCAATGACATTTTTTCCCATTCTTGTCGGAATCAATGTAATGTCAGTTAATACTTCACCCTCCAAGACATTTTCTCACTCTCGTCGGAACCAATGTGACTCGCTTCACCCTCCATGATATTTTTTTCCACTCTCATCGGAACCAATGTACCTGTCCGCGCGATGCGCGGGATGTAAATTTTTTAAAAAAATATAAACTTAAATGTTAAATTAATTTAAATTATATATTTTTTAATTAAGTTAATTTTTATGTAATGTTATTAATTATTTGATAAAGGCGAATTAAAGAAAAAATTACTACATAATAGTAATATATAGTAAGTGAAATGTATTAAAAGCTATTGTAAATGTATTAAAAATTACAACATAATTATAATAAATTAACTATGCTAACTAGTTAACACTATATATTTTAATAAAAAGATGGAATGTCCTAAACAAACAACTATTCAATAAACTGAAATTGATTCATCTATTACATAAACAGTAAACAAAAAAAAATTCTCATTTTTGTAATTTGTGTGGTTTGTGCTCCTACACACCTTTACCAACACTTAGGTGTCCATATTTACCCAAAAAAATTAAAAATTATATCCATTGTGTCAAAATTTAGAGTTATTTCCATTGCATTTTAAAAAATGCATGAATGAATTTTTATCTAATTAGAATCAGTGATTGCAAATATTTAACAGTGTGATAGTATGATAAATATAAAATTGAAAAAAAAAAAAGGTCCTTAAAAAATCAATAATAATAATAATTACAGGACTAATAAAGTGAAAGGACACAAATAGTGAAAACAATAAATACGATGGAATTGATATGCATTTTAGTGATATGTATAATTCATTAGATTCAATTTTTAATAAATTTTAAATAAAAATTCAAATAAAATTTGAATTTAAATTTAAGGGTTAAAAATAAAGCCAAATAAAAATTATTGTTTTCGGAATTAGATATTCTATATATAAATATATATCAATTAATTAATAAAGGTTAGCGTGTATTCATTGTCTTGAAATTTTTAGAATAAATTGTACTCCAATAAATAAAAGTTAACATGAATTCATTGTCTTGGAGTACTTTTGAAATAAAATAAAACATAAAATAATCATTTTTAAATTAAAAATTCTACAAAATATCCATTAAATCCTAATTGAAGTTGAAAAATAATTTATATGCACTTTATTCTTATCTTTAATTAATAAATGTTAGTATATATTTAATCATCATTGTCCATCACTTCTACGGGAACTATAACATGATTAATAATTTTATATCTCAATTAATATGTTAAAACAATTATTTAAGATATGCCATTTTTTTATTAAACTATATAATATTTTTCTAATAAACTTATAATATGAAGATGAAAATAATTTTTATTCATATAATAAAACTATATAATATAATAAACCCAGTAGATGCAAATAATCCAAGCGCGCCATGTCTGGGCACACATTGAGACATACAGTCATAGAAAAAATCTAAAAGAAAAAATACCATACGGCTAAATTACACATGATAATATACATTAAAAGAAAAAATCTAAAAGAATCATGTTTGATTGCCAAATCTTGTTTAAAATGGATCACCGGAACGTCTTTCAAAATACATCAAAGACGTTTACAATTGTCCACTAAACCATCAGACCCATCCTAGTTTCTATAAACCAAATCTCGTCAAATTCTTTCCCCAAACGCTTTGCAACACAAAAATAAGCATTCTTCATTAACTCACATAAAATAATATTCAGTTGTGAAACAATGCAATCAAACTTCAAAGCTGTAACTATTATATCAGTTGTGAAACAATGGCATCAGGAACGGGTAACAACGATTTCATTACACATTTAAATCCTGTGCTTCAGCCATATGGTTGATTGTCTTACATCGTACATAAGTGCAGCGACCACAATGTCGAGCTCTTTCTGGACTCGACTAAAAAACTCCAAAGCTGTAATTATTATATCAGTGTCATCCGCTGTCCATGCTATTTTATTGCTATCCTGAATAAGCTTAAGAAAGCAATAGAACGCATCAGCTCTATCATGATTCGGACTGGAGAATGTGGCATACCTCTCATGTTCTGATACCCAAGATAGGTCAATTGGAGAAGTTTGTTGGAATTTTTTAAATCGGGAGAACAACACTTTTTGAGAATTTAGAGGTTGTGTATCTAAATCTCATTCTCCATTCTCTGATACCAATTCCGTTATTCTGAATTGGGGAGAACTATTGAGTTTAGGAATTATACTTCTCTAAAACTCGTCTCATTTTTTTCATTAACATTACACGGCTATTTATAACCGGAAGAATGCAAACGTGATAATATAAAATACAACATTTTTGACAAACGCAATCCGCAATATTTGACGGATTGTTATTCAAACATTAATGCTTCTTTTGATTGCGGCTTCCTGTCGGTAATCACTTTGCCGCTTCTTTGGACTGAATGAGTTTAACGTTTAACATTTTCCCCCCTTAAGCTCATTCCTTTGAGATCTTGAATTCCAAGCTCTTGATAATTCTTCAATCCATAAGGCCCTTTCTTCAACAAATTTTTCTGCTCCAAAATTTCTCCTTTGCACAACAGTAGTTATTTTTTCCACCAATTTTCTGAATGGCTGTGGGATCTTTTTTTTTTTTTTTTTCTTTACTGCCTTGATTAATTTCTTCAACTACCCTTAGAAATTAAAGGCACACTTGTCGGGTGAGTTGAAAAGAACAATTAATTGTTCTGTCTTTCAACAGCTCCACTTTCCTTTTCCTTTAATTTGAATGTGCTCACTTCTCCAATCAAATAGCCATGTCCCGTCCTTTTCTTTTCTTTATTTTCTTTATAGAAATCACCAGCCACACCACTTCTCTCTCAATTGATTTTTTTGGCTTGACTTTGGCAAGAGAGATTGGCACAGGGCAGGGGCCGAACAGCAGCGGCGATGACACAAGGCAGGAGACAGGCGGTCCTCACGGCGGCAAGCAGGAGCAGCGGGGCGTTGCTGGTTTCGCGGTGGCTACAAGCGGCGGAGGCGCGGGCTGCTACTGGTCGGCGGCAGGAAGAGTGGAAGTTGCTGTGCGCACGGTGGCAGTAGCTTGGCGGTACGGAGGTGCGGCTGTAGCTGGTTGGCGGTAGCAGAGGCTCAGCAAATCGGGCTTGCGGCGATTGGCTTGGCAATGGTGGTGGATCTGGTGATAGCAGCAAGCGACACTTCGACAGCGTTTGGCGGTGGCTGCTGGTCGGCTCTCGGCGGTGCTCTGTGGTCGGAGGAGAGGAGCAGAGGCTCTGGCTCGTCGAAATTGTGGCGACGATCTGGTGTTGTCGCGGCTGCAGCTGGTGTTTGCAGCAGGCAACGCTCGACGCACGGCGGTGGTTTAAGCTCGTCGTAGGTGTGGCGACGGCGGTGGTTCTTTCGCGGCTGCAGCTGATGTTGGCAGCGGCTGGCTCTGGTTTATTCCTGGCGACAGTGGTCTGCTCTTGCAAAACCCTGTAAGAAATGTCTTTTAATTGAGTGTTTATACTCAAATTTTTTTAATGCTCTGAGTTTGGATCGACTCAGGCTCTGGGCTCTACCCAGCTTTTCTTCTTCCCTCTGAGTTTGGTTCACTCAGACTCTGGGCTTCTACCCAGATTTTCTTCTTTGCTCTGAGTTTAGATCACTCAGGATCACTCAGGCTCTGATACCAAATGTTGGAATTTTTTAAATCGGGAGAACAACAATTTTTGAGAATTTAGAGGTTGTGTATCTAAATCTCATTCTCCATTCTCTGATACCAATTCTGTTATTCTGAATTGGGGAGAACTATTGAGTTTAGGAATTATGCTTCTCTAAAACTCGTCTCATTTTTTTCATTAACATTACACGGCTATTTATAGCCGGAAGAATGCAAACGTGATAATATGAAATACAACATTTTTGACAAACGCAATCCGCAATATTTGACGGATTGTTATTCAAACATTAATGCTTCTTTTGATTGCGGCTTCCTGTCGGTAATCACTTTGCCGCTTCTTTGGACTGAATGAGTTTAACGTTTAACAAAGTTCTTAGTATCCTATAACGAACACAATCAAATAATAAAGGATGGGCTGGTATAAACGGTGGTTAAACTTACAATCTCATGAAATATATTCACACGTCATAAAAATATACCTTAACAATATAGAAAGGAACGATGAACCTGCAAGAAATAGGAGAAGAAATGGCAGAAAACACGGATTAGAATCCAAGAAATAGGGAAAGAAACGGCAAATATTTAAAAATTCGAATACACATTGAAATTATAATGATGGAAGAAATATTTGAAATGAGGAATTGAGGTGGGTGAACGTCTCCATTTACTATGGGTTATATTTATAGTGGATTCGAAGTGCAGCAAATCCAAAAACAATTCATAATTTAGACCAATATAATTGTCTTCAGGAGGTATATCCATAGGATTCCACAGGTTAGCCAATGATTCACCAAGTTGTTGAAGCTGCATTTATAATATTATTGTACTGAGTTCAAATTTCCTATGTAATGTCCATAATTGTTAATTCATTTAAATGCACTTTATACTCACATACCGACCTTTTAAAGATTGACAACAACATACTTTATCAAGCCGCATTTTTTTTTCTGATTCCATGGATATCACTGTGCTGTCAAGCTTTAAGAGACTTGATGCCATCACTTATGTTTTTTGACAATCCTGACAGTTCATTTAAGCTCGGATGTACTTTGGCTATTATTAGAGAGGAGTCCATTCCTAATGTGGTCGACAAACAAATCAGTGGCCCGTAGTTTCCTTATGGGCGGGGATTATGGTAGAAATGGGCCAAAAAATAGGGAGCGAAACCATGGTCGATCCCACATACATATAGAAGGTTGTCTCGTCAAGCTCGGTTGTATAATCCTATGATATCGAAACCACGGTCGATCAAGCTTGCACCACAGTTGAGGCAACACCTAGAATCACAAAGCAACGATTGCAACATGAGCTATAAGAAAATAATATGAATGGGAAAAAGAAAAATTTTCAATCTATATATATAAAGACGATCACAATTATCCAGCTTGCAAATTCTATCATCTTATCTCTACCTTGCAAATTGGTTTGCAAGTCTTTTTGATCGCCTGAAAATAGGAAGAGAAAAGATAGCCAAAATCTGAAAAGAATATAAGCAATGAAGTATCATTTCTGCCAAGAAACAAAATATAATAGGAGAGTTTAATTAAAGAATCAAACATCTTCAAAACTGGTGGTTTCATCATCGAACCATTTCAAGTTAATTGTGAAAATGAAACAGAAGAGTGAAAATACAAATGGTCTCCACGTATGAACAGAAAAGAGATTAGATAAGCTGATAGGCAAATCCATTATTTCTATAAATTCAATCTTAAACCTTCAATGAAAGAAAATGAGAAATATAAAAAACAAACTAAATTCTAAGTCCTGCAACTACGGGTTTACACAGATTTACATCTTCATTGATCACTCTTTCAAACTTTTCAGAAAGTTTCAGGTCAAAATATGTTGCTTATTTTTTCATGGATTGTGGAACATACTAAAATACAACAATTGATTATGCATTTCAGCTTAGGCTTTTGATTGATTATCTTTATAGCTCAAACATGAGTTTGAACACAGTTTATCACCTAAAATAGAAAATTCAAAATATGAAAGATACATCCAAAGCAAGAGCAAACACCAATTCAAAAAATGAGATGCTCTTATATACTTTGAACTCCAAGAAAGCTCAAACAAATAGAGAAGTCCACTCTTCAATGCTTATTCCTGTATCACCAATCTGGAAATCTGGAAGGAACAACTACATCACATCAATACCCTAAATTCTAAAACCGTAAAGAACTCATCATGCAAGATCCATCGTGCATAATTAACTCACCAAAAGTCTGAAAGGTTCTTCTTCAGTCATGGAAGGACGATTCTCAGTCATGAAAAGCAATCCTGACCAAAGCTTTCAAGAGGCATGATATAATTAATACAATATCAGTTTCTAGACGATTAGACGAAAATGATAAGAATAGGAGGAGTAACGACAACACCTATTCTTTGGTGGCCTCCAAACCCTCTTGAACCCAAAAAAGATTTTCATAGCCAGTATTATACATCTCACCAGCTGCAAGGATTCTGCCTTATTATAGAATGACTCACGAAAATCAATTGAGAAAGATAACAGCAGCAAAAACAACAAATTTGCATCATGGAGAAATATTAGTTACTCTTTTCGATCGTGGAAAGACTAAAATTCAATCCGAGAACAAAGAAATACCCAAAATATAAAAACAAATCAAATATAAAGAACATTCAAAAGGTAGAAATACATACCTATATCATTAAGATTATAATCTTATGCACATTCACCACCACAAACAATAGTCATCAAATCCTGTCAAGAATTACCTCATCAAATCCAAAGGAAGAATATAGCAATATATAGAGAATCACCACAGTACTCCAAATATCTATGCCCTGCCCATAAATTCATTTGATAACCTTTGGCGCCATATAATAAGGGCGTACTACAATTCAAAAATTGATCATATAGAAGCCAAAATTCAGGAATTTGAGCATTAGAAATATTTTAGTTAACTGCTTGGATGATGATGACAATATTAACAAATACACCTGTGTATGTTATTGTTGTCGAGTTTAAAAATGAAAGTTAAAGAAACACCAAATATATTTTGACATGAAAATTCCTTGAATCTTCTGCAAAACTGAAAACACATCATTATCATATTTAGTTCAAAGCAACCAAAAAACAAAAACACACATTCTAAAAGTACGAAATTCTTCAGAGCTAATCAATTCTAGCAAGATGAAATGTTTAAGCTTCCGAAAGCAAACAAACCAATCAACGTCCCCACACACACACACACACACACACACACACAAAAAAAAAAAACACTTACATGATGAATCTTGAAGTCATCCCATCCCAGAACATCATCCAAAAATTCAAAAGCATCCCATTACTAACAAATGAATGAGAATACCCGATGGCAGCAATAATACAAACTGTGCAACAAACCCAACCACATGAAGCATCAACAAAAACACAAACATCAACAGAAATTCAATCCAACCTGAAAAGAAGTGAAAAATTCAACTACAAATCAAGCGCCAGAAAGTTCACATATATTGAGAAATCTATATTCACAATGGGATTATATACTAAGGTTCTTACGTAAGTATTTCCCATTGATCTTCTTGCATCATCATCGCATCACGGTATATGTTGTGGAAAAATTTGCACAAACCAACATCATCATCGAGGTTTTCTTCATTCTACCACTGCAAAAGTTTAGAAACCAGAAGAACAAACAACTAAATGCTAAATCCACATTCATCACTGGAAAAAGATTTAGAAACATAAATCAAAACACAAATAAATTTGAAGACACAATCTTTATTGCTGTAAACCACCTTAATATCAATTCCGACACATCACAAAATCATAACTTAAGGCACAAAAGTTGCAACTATTTCTTATATAAAAAAAAGTAAAAAAAAAAACAGAAAGGAACGGCTTTCTTATAAAACAAAACCTGCTCATTTATCTCTTTTCGTTGGAGCAGTGCACAGTGGACTACTGTAGATGAACGGCGACGGGAAGGACGAACGGTGAAGGGCGACGGGAAGGACGAACGGCGATGGGAAGACGAATGACGAACGACGACGGGAAGGACGTGTTGGGTCCTCCCAACTATGTCCAACAAGTCAACAAAATTAAATAATTGGGCACCCTTAATTATTACAAAGTGAGAGCTGCAGACATATTATTATTGAGATAGAGACACACATATTCACAGGTGAGAGGCTGTCAATTATTCAATACAACACAGCAGCCATAGAGAGAAAACAAGAGAAAGAAAAGAGAGCAAAACAGCAGCAGCAGAGAAGAAACGCAGCAGCCTTCTTCCTCCGTCCAGTTTCTGATTTCCGGCCAATCGGCACACCAAACCTTGTCCGATCGGGTTGAAATTTTTACAGCAGGTGCGGGACATCTTGTTCTTGATTTTGTACGGTGGAAATCGAATTTCAACGGTTAGAAATTTTTGTATAATTTTCTGTTCGGGCTGCAGTTTTGAGTTCTTATTTTCCGATTTGGTGTTCTTGGTGGAGTTGAGATTGTGGTGACTTTGTGTTGTTGTAAGGCCACATATTTTGTTGTGATTTGAGCAGACTTTGGTGTAATCTCTTTTGGTGATAGTGGATTTGAGATAGGCTCAAGAGCCTCGTGGTTTTTACCTTTCAAATTGGAAGGGTTTTCCACGTAAATCCTTGTGTTCATTGTTTGCTTGTTTTTGTTAATGTTCCTGCGAAATTCTAACAACTTGGGAATTATTTGTCCGCTGCAAATTTTGAACTTGTGAAGTGTTTGGTGAATTCCCAACAGAGTGGTATCAGAGCTATTGTTGTTGTTAGAATTATGGAAATTAACACAAGCCGGATGATTTCGTTGAACGGGATGAATTATCACAAATGGCAGGGGAAGATGAAAGATCTTCTATTTGTAAAAAGTTTGCATCTACCTGTGTTTGCTACTTCGAAGCCAGAATCTAAATCGGATGAGGATTGGGCTTTTGAGCATCAACAAGTGTGTGGTTTTATTCGACAGTGGGTCGATGATAATGTGTTAAATTTGGTAGCTAATGAGACGCATGCCAAGACATTGTGGGATAAGCTTGAAAAGCTTTATGCTTCAAAGACGGGGAATAATAAGTTATTTTTGCTGAAACAATTGATACAATTGAGGTATAAGGAAGATGTTCCTATCGCTGACCATGTGAATGAGTTCCAGGGGTTATTGGATCAATTGTCAAATGTTGGAGTGAAATTCGATGATGAGATTCTTGGATTATGGTTGCTGAATACTTTGCCTGATAAGTGGGAGACATTCAGGGTGTCACACACTAATTCTGCTCCTGATGGTGCAATGACTCTTGATTATGCCAAAAGTGGAATCATGAATGAGGAGATGAGGAGAAAAACTCAAGGTTCATCATCTTCACAGAATGAGTTGTTCGTTGCAGAGAATAGGGGGAGACAGAAAACCAGAAATGTTGATAAGGGCAGACAAAGGAGCAAATCCAAATCTCGATATAAGAATGTTGAGTGTCACTACTGTCACAAGAAGGGTCATATCCAGAAATATTGCTTCAAGTGGAAGAATGATAACAGGAATGCAGGTGCAGGAAAGTCTGATGATGCCAGTCATGTTGCCACGACTACAAAAGATGATCTCGTTGTTGTCTTTGATGAAAATGCAGTGAATACAGTTTCCTCTGATGTTAGTTGGTTTGCTGATACCGGTGCTGCAGTCCATGTCACATCAAGAAGGGATTTCTTTTCTACTTACAATGCTGGTAAGTATGGTTCATTAAGGATGGGAAATAATGGTATATCTGAAGTTGTGGGCACAGGTGATATTTGTTTGAAGATGGCCAATGGATCTATATTGCGATTGAAGGATGTCAGACATGCACCGGATATTCGTATGAATCTGATTTCTGTTGGGAGACTTGATAAAGATGGTTATGGAAATAATTTCTATGATGGTATATGGAAACTGAATAAAGGATCTCTTGTGGTTGCTAAAGGTAAAATACTGAGATCAAACTTATATTCGTTGCAAGCTTCAGTTTCCAGTGATGCTGTGAACCTGGTGGAGAAGCAGAATTCCCCTGAATTATGGCACAGACGGTTGAGTCACATAAGTGCTAAAGGCCTCGAAACTCTGGTGAGAAAAAATGCCATTTCTGGATTGAATAATGCAAATTTGGAGAAATGTGCACATTGTTTTGCAGGAAAGCAACACCGAGTTTCATTCAAGACTCACCAACCTCGACGAATGCAGAATTTACTGGACTTGGTGCATTCAGATGTCTTTGGTCCGTTGAAGGTACACTCATTTAGTGGTGCATCTTATTTTGTGACATTTATTGATGATCATTCCAGGAAGCTATGGGTCTATGTGTTGAGATCAAAGGATCAAGTACTTGATAAGTTCAAGGATTTCCATGCTCTAGTTGAAAGGCAAACTGGAAGAAAGTTGAAATGCATCCGTACTGATAACGGGGGAGAGTATCGTGGACCATTTGAGGATTATTGCAGGAAACAGGGGATTCGACATCAAAAGACACCTCCTAAGACACCTCAGTTGAATGGGTTAGCTGAGAGAATGAATCGAACATTATTGGAGAGAGTTCGATGTCTGCTGGCAGAGTCAAAACTTCCTAAGACCTTTTGGGGTGAAGCTTTATTGACTGCTACACATGTGATCAATCTGACTCCCACAGTTGCTCTTAATGGAGATGTTCCAGATGCAGTTTGGAAAGGTAAAAGTTCATCATATGATCATTTAAGAGTTTTTGGTTGCAAGGCCTATGTTCATGTTCCAAAAGATGAGAGATCAAAGCTTGATGTGAAAAGCAAACCGTGCATCTTTTTGGGCTATGGTCAAGATGAGTTTGGCTATAGATTGTATGATCCAGCTACAAAGAAGCTCGTAAGGATTCGTGATGTTGTGTTTATGGAAAATCAGACAATTGAAGATTTGAAGAAATCTGACTCTCATGCTCAAGATGACTTTGTAGATGTTGAGCCAGTTCCTATAACACGATCGCCAGCTGGAGATGATACAGAAGAACAGGTTATGCAACCAAATCAGACAGATGATGATCATGGTGATGGTGCACAACACTCTATGGATGATGGCAATGATGGTTCTGATCATGCTCAACAGGTTCCTCTCAGGAGATCTACAAGAGATAGACAACAGTCTACTAGATATTCACCTAGTGAATATGTCCTTTTGACTGATGAAGGAGAACCTGAATGCTTTGATGAAGCAATTGAGAGTGTGGATAAAGAGCATTGGTTGCATGCTATGAAAGATGAGATGAAGTCTCTTTATGATAATGATACATTTGAGTTGGTGAAATTACCAAAAGGAAAAAGAGCCCTGAAAAATAAGTGGGTTTACAGGCTGAAGCAAGAACAAGGTTCTTTGACACCAAAGTATAAAGCAAGGTTGGTGGTTAAAGGCTTCGAGCAGAGAAAAGGAATTGATTTTGATGAAATCTTTTCTCCAGTAGTTAAATTGTCTTCTATTCGATCTGTGTTAGCGATGGCTGCAAGTCTTGACTTGGAAATCGAACAAATGGATGTGAAGACAGCATTTCTTCATGGTGATTTAGATGAAGATATCTATATGGAGCAACCTGAGGGATTTCAAGTGCAGGGCAAAGAAGATTATGTCTGCAAATTGAAAAAGAGCTTGTATGGTTTGAAACAAGCTCCTCGACAATGGTACAAGAAGTTTGAGTCAGTGATGCAACAGCATGGTTATCGAAAGCTCAATTCTGATCATTGTGTATTTGTGCAGAGGTATTCTGAAAATGATTTCATTATCTTGCTGCTCTATGTTGACGACATGTTAATTGTTGGTCAGAGTATTTCAAGAATTAGGGAGCTTAAGCAAGAGTTGAGCAAGTGCTTTTCTATGAAAGATTTGAGAGCTGCAAATCAAATTCTTGGCATAAGAATTTTGAGGGATAGAAAAGTTGGTAAACTTTGGCTATCTCAGGAGAATTATATTCTGAAGGTGCTTCAAAGGTTTCATATGGAAAATGCTAAGCCTGTTAGTACTCCATTGGCAACACACATGAAATTGAGTGTTTCTCAATGTCCTTCAACTGAAGAAGAGAAGAAAGATATGGAAAATGTTCCATATTCATCAGCAGTTGGAAGTTTGATGTATGCAATGGTATGTACAAGGCCTTATATAGCCCATGGTGTGAGCACTGTAAGTCGTTTTCTCTCAAATCCTGGAAGAGAACATTGGAAAGCTGTGAAATGGATCTTGAGATATCTTCGTGGTACATCAGATTTGAAACTCTGTTTTGGAAGTGAAGATTTAGTTCTTCGTGGTTTCACTGATGCTGATATGGCGGGTGATATTGATACTCGCAAATCCACTTCAGGTTATGTGATTGTCTTTGCAGGGGGAGCAATCTCTTGGCAGTCTAGAAGGCAGAAATGTGTTGTATTGTCAACAACTGAAGCTGAATTTATTGCAGCTACTGAAGCGTGCAAGGAGCTGCTTTGGGTGAAGAAATTTCTCAAGGAGCTTGGCTATGCTCAAGAGAGGTACGCCTTACTTTGTGACAATCAAAGTGCTATCCATCTTAGTAAACATCCTAGCTTTCATTCAAAGTCTAAACACATTGATACGAGATATCATTGGTTGCGTGACGTGTTGGATGAGAAATCGATATACCTTGAGAAGGTACATACAGATGATAATGGAGCTGATATGTTTACGAAATGTGTACCAAGATGGAAATTTGAATTTTGTTGCTCACTTGTCGGAATGACAACTTCCTCCACATAGTCGGGAGGAGGGGGAGATTTGTTGGGTCCTCCCAACTATGCCCAACAAGTCAACAAAATTAAATAATTGGGCACCCTTAATTATTACAAAGTGAGAGCTGCAGACATATTATTATTGAGATAGAGACACACATATTCACAGGTGAGAGGCTGTCAATTATTCAATACAACACAGCAGCCATAGAGAGAAAACAAGAGAAAGAAAAGAGAGAAAAACAGCAGCAGCAGAGAAGAAACGCAGCAGCCTTCTTCCTCCGTCCAGTTTCTGATTTCCGGCCAATCGGCACACCAAACCTTGTCCGATCGGGTTGAAATTTTTACAGCAGGTGCGGGACATCTTGTTCTTGATTTTGTACGGTGGAAATCGAATTTCAACGGTTAGAAATTTTTGTATAATTTTCTGTTCGGGGCTGCAGTTTTGAGTTCTTATTTTCCGATTTGGTGTTCTTGGTGGAGTTGAGATTGTGGTGACTTTGTGTTGTTGTAAGGCCACATCTTTTGTTGTGATTTGAGCAGACTTTGGTGTAATCTCTTTTGGTGATAGTGGATTTGAGATAGGCTCAAGAGCCTCGTGGTTTTTACCTTTCGAATTGGAAGGGTTTTCCACGTAAATCCTTGTGTTCATTGTTTGCTTGTTTTTGTTAATGTTCCTGCGAAATTCTAACAACTTGGGAATTATTTGTCCGCTGCAAATTTTGAACTTGTGAAGTGTTTGGTGAATTCCCAACAGGACGAACGGCGAGAAGATTGACCGGCGAGGGGTAGCGATGCGAGGCCGCGAGCACACGAACGCTGGAGGTGGAGAGGAAAGGCGACGCCAGCGAGGCGGCACACAAATTGGTGGGGGAGGGTTGGACAGAGCGGCGGTCTGGAACTTATTCTCGAATGAGGGAGGCTGCGGGCTAATGGGTTGATGTGGGGAGCTGGAGAGATAACCATTTCAATTTAAGAAACGATTTTGGGAAGAGAAACGTTTTGGGAAGATGAGTTACATTAAATCCATAGTAATAAAGCAGTAAAGATTTTGGGAAGAGAAATGTTTTGGGAAGATGAGTTATCATGTAGGAGTATCATGTAATACTATAAAGTAAAATAGCCTTTTACGCACACACAGTTTCCCGCCCATCCCTCCTCCCTTCTCAATTCAATAATTTCTACACTCTCTCTAAGATATTTATCAAAATGCCATTTTCAAAAAAAAAAGAAAAAATAATTCATATTCACCTCTCTCCTCTTTATTGCTTCCCTCAATTTATTGGAATTCATCTCCCCGTCAATTTATTGGAACTCATCTCCCCAAAATTTACTGAAACCCTACCATCTCAAATTCTCAATCGCCGCTCCTCCATCTCCTGCTCTTCCGAATCCTGAATCAAGCCCGCTGCCCACCTGTCCATCGCCGTTGTCAGTCCACTATTCTTCCACTTCTTCCGCCGCCCCACTCTTCTTCCATTTCTGGCGCCGTCGTCCGCCCCCTCCACCGCCGCTGACTACTCCGGCATCAGGTCTGTCCTTCTCCACATCGTCGCTAACGATCTTGCGGTCTTTTTCCTTTTATATTCACACTCATATTTTTTGAAGTTTCATTTACATCATGACTGTATAATGCTCTTATGTGTTACGGTTTGTATTTTCAGTATTGTCCCAGTGATTCAAGTAGAGTGATAGGTTATTCTTCCGATTCACAATTTCGAAAACTTTGTGGAACTAAAATTGTTTGCAATGTCAAATGTATTACTCTTCTTCACCCGTATAATTTCTTTTGTGATTCATCGTAGTGCGTTTAAATCGTCGAATCTCACCTGTCTTTATTCATTTATGAGCTCATGATTCTTTTTGTTTTTGTTGATTTGTATTTTCTATTCGATGTTTAGTTTGCCGCAGTTGCTCCCGTCGATGCTCCTACAAACTGTTGAGGAAGGTTATGTATTTATATGACACTCCATCTCCGCTCCGGTGCGTCGCCCGCTGTGACTCACCCCCTCATCCTTCGCATCTGTTGTTCGCTGTCATGGTAACGAATAGTTATTCTTTCACTCCTTTTTTGTTACAGATGTTGGATTAACTTATGCTTCTCTAATTCTGAATTTTCCTGATTGGGCGGCATTATTTGATTTAAGGAATTCATCGTGTTTTATGATTAAATTTGGTGTTGCCAAAATTTGGTTTTGGTTTGTTCTGACTTATTGAGCCCACACCTCGGACCCGTCTCTATCTGCTACTGTCGATTTGGTTTATTCATTGAGCTAATGCTGTGGTACCCCTGTGTGAGCAAGATTGTTGTTTTGAGTTTGAGTTGGTGGAAGGCAAGTGTGTGGCTTTGGCTACTGCCCCTTGGCCGATGTTGACTACTCCAGCCTCAGATTTGGGTTTCTCCACCTCTTTGCTAATGATCTTGCTGTCTTTTTGGCTATTTCTGCACCCGCCTGTCAATTTCTTGTTTGATGTTTTTCCTTTTTTTTAAAAAAAAAATTCAGTGGAATGGTTTCTATTGAATTGCTTCATATGTACTGTAAATCGCTGGATTATTATGGTTTTTGTGGTATTATTAATAGCATCTATGGTTGACCTAATCAATAAAAATGCTTGAATTTTGCTGCCTGGGATTTGTTTTTCGGAGTCTTTTATTTTTCTATATCTTTTCTTAATTGATTTATGTTGACTTTTGGAGATGTAGTTTTCTTTTAAATATGTATACTTCTGCCATATTTTATTCGCCAAATTAAATGATGATCTGTTGGTTGTCTAATGCTTTCTTTGGATGACTGTTTCCGGCATAGCACAGGGTGCTTACCGGGATGACAATGGAACCCCCGTTGTTCTCAAGTCTGTCAGAAAGACCGTAAAGGGAATCACTGGCAATTTTAATATGTAAGTAAGTTTCTGCAATCTTCAGTTATTAAAAAATTAGAAAAAGTTGTTACTGGATTATAATTTTTTTCCTGTTTGATCCTAAATCCCTTACTATGTTATTTGAAAGCTATTTCAATTTTTTTGCACTTTGCAGGTCATATTCTAACTTTGCAACACTAACAAGTTAGTTTATTAAATTTAGTTTGATATGAGCTATTTGTAGAATTTAATATTTCGAGTTTATGGTGTTAAGATCAAATACTAGCTTTCTGGATTGGTATTGGTTTTGTGCCTGGAACATAATTGAGTATTGGTTAATTAAAAATTTAAAAATCAATATGCTTATATCCTTTGGTGGTGCAGACTACTTCCTGTTCAGGACAATTACCTGTGCTTCTTTCATATGTATTCTTGTGTTTGAGTTCCGTTATTGTTCTAACTGTCTAATCTCAGGTTCGATGAGTCAGCAAGAAATGTGGTTCACTGATTTCTTCAAAATATGGGTGCAAGATGCTCCAAATTTTCAGTATGCTGGTGGCATTCTAATCTTAAGCCTTCAGATCTTCAATCCGAGGATCACGGTTAGTGTTTCTACCTTGCATTTCTACCCCAACATTCAGATATTTTCTTGATAGGCTTTGCTTATCAATGGACAACATTTAATCGGTTTGTGTGTAGAGAATGAGAAGAATCAAAATTTGCCAAGCTTGAAGGAGTTTACCTGGCAGAGTTCATGCCTAATGAAACCCTCGCCAAGCATTTATTTCACTGTAAGATTCACACACCAACATTGCCAATTGGCTCAGTGCCTGCCTGTCCTGACTCCCGACTTAAGGTGAATGATTGAATGTAAAACAGGGGAGAAGCAACCGATGAAATGGTTGATGAATTTACGAGTGGCCCTGTACTTGGCACAAGCCCTCGACTACTGCAGCAGCAGGGGCCGCGCACTGTATCACGATCTCAATGCTTATAGAGTATTGTTTGATAAGGTCAGGGTGCTTTCGCAATGCACAAGCATAATTCCATATGACTCCAAACGTCATGTTGTTTTTAGTGATCCATCTAGAATGGTATTGTAGGATGGTAATTCCAGGCTTTCATGCTTTGGCCTGATGAAGAATAGTCGAGATGGGAAAAGTTACAGCACGAACCTGGCTTTTACTCCACATGAGTACATGAGCACCGGTAAACATTTGATCCCCGCTCATAAACATTATATACATAGAGGTCCAACTCTTATTATTCAAATGAGGAGATTAGCTCTGTCTGTGCAGGAAGAGTGACTCCCGAAAGTGTAGTTTACAGCTTTGGGACTATGTTGCTTGATCTTCTGAGTGGCAAGCAGCACATTCCTCCAAGCCACGTACGTATAATCTAGCTTGGCCAATTGTTTAGAAATGGCAATCCGTAAACTTATTTCTATCTTCATTGTTGGCAGGTGCTTGGTCTCATTCGTTGGTAGGCGTTTGATCCAAAATTTGGAGCATCTTGCACCCATATCTGAATGTCCCGTGTACCATAAGGATTGTAGGACAAGAACTATTTTTTGCATTGTGTATTCGATTTAATAGAAGCGCTGAAAGCTTATCTATGTCTGTATTTTAATTTATTCCCAGTCAAATTATATATGTAGATTAACGAATCAAATCAGGTTACATTACTTAATTAAAAAGGAACCCCACTTTATTTTTTGTAATTTGTGTAATTGTGTCATAAATAATATACATTTCTTTATTATTCTTCCTTTATCGATATTATAATTGATTTTAGTTCCAATAATCTTTTGGAATTCTGCATCTCATGTACATTGTATTTGATATATTGTAATTGTTATTTATGCTCATAAATTGTTATTAATAAAGCAATTACATTTATCTTATTTAAATTTATGATACTTTTTTTTCTAATGCTATAGATGTAAATCCATACGTGATTATGTTTTATGAGCAAGTTAAAATGTACTTTGAATGAAGAATGTTTGTTTTTATGTATATATAATTTAAAAAATCAATTTCTTTCTTGGAAAATGTAGGTTCAACGTATCAATGTTTGTGTTTTAATCGTTATTTTTTAATGATTTATTCGATCTAATATTATTTTAAATGAATCTAACTCTATTTTTTGTATTGTGCATTGATTGTCTCATAATTATTTTTTCCTTCATTATTATTCTTACTTTACCGATATAAAAATTAATTTATATTCCATAAAAATTGTAGATTTTCACATTTCATAAATACTTCTTAATAAAAATAAATGCATTTTTCTGTTCCTATGTGTATATATAATTTAGAAATCCAAATTTTTTTCTTGGAAAATGTAGGATCAATGCATCAATGTTTGTGTTTTAATTGTTATTCTTTAATGATTGATCCGATATAATAATAATTTAAATTAATCTGACTTTATTTTTTGTATTGTGTATTGATTGTCTCATAATTAATTTTCACTTCATTATTATTCTTACTTTACTGATATTTTTATTAATTTAGATTCCATGAAATTTGTAGTTTCCACATTTTATAAATACTTCTTAATAGAATAAATGCATTTTTTATGTTTAATAATATTATACTACTTCAAATCTATATATAAAGGCATACATATTCATATAATCAATACAATTTACCATGTACCCTTTAATGAAGTTTTTTTTCCTAGGTATATCGATTTTTGAAAATTTCCGTTCGGTATTGCCTCTTCGATTTCATTGGATATTATTATTAATTAATAATATTAATATTAGAACCGTTAGTTCCATTTTTAACAATAATTATTTTCCTAAAACTATATAATGGTGTCATGTTCATTTACACAATATTTTTATTTAATTATTAAAAGACAATTTATAAATCTTATATGGAGACTATAAATTCATGATTCATCATGATTTTATCTCTAATTGATTAAAGACAGTGCAGAGTACGTTGGTCAAATGAATCAATGAATGCATGTCTTAATCCCATTAATTGTAGAAGTATATTTATCTTCATACTTTATCCTTTAAATATATAAATATACATGATGTGATTATAATTTTTATCTTACTTCAATTTCGCAAATGTGATTTTAAATGATGCCAAAATTATACAACTAAGACACCTGTCCAATTATTCTAAATATTTTTAGTTTTAATATTTTAACATAAATAAATTTCCACCTTAAAATGGTCATATAATTTGATTTTAAATTGTCTTTACTACGGATAAATAACACACATTATCTAATTCAAAAGTGATTTAAGCACAAAACATATTTATTGTAGTAAGCTTGACTTATTATGTATCATTATTTGAATTTTATGGGGTTGGAATGGTACTCCCATATGCTATACCAGATTGTTACGAATAGAGAGAAGGGGAAAGACTAACATCAAATTCATTAATTAATATGCATAATATTGCATCGATTCAAAATGTTTATATTATTTAATTTATGATAAAAACCTACATTTTTAGTTATTACTTTTTATTTCAATAAATAATAATGGTAATACCAGTGTAGTGTATGGGAAGCCATAAGATAAAATTGAAATATATCATATACTTCAAATTATAAAACAACTGTTTTTGTTATTACATTTTATTTCTTTTTTTTTTGTTGCACATCCTATTCAAATTATAGGATAGGATTTTTTTTGTTTTTAATATTTTATATAAGAAATTTGCATCATGTATTATTTGTTTTCCTTTACGTTTAATGTTTCGTTAACAAATGTTTTAATATTTTTAACATTCACTCAATACCTTTATTTCTTTTAGCTTTTTTAACATTCACTCAATATCTTAATAAGAAAAAAAAATTGAAGTTTATGTAATATAATCTTTTAATGGTTTTATTTTTAATAACATACAATTGTGTGATATTTTCAATTATTTTTAATTTTGAAATAGCGAGGAGAATAGTATTGTTTTTGTTTTATTTTATAATTTTTTCTTTAAAAAAACTTTCCATGCGCATCGCGCAGACGGGTACATTGGTCCCACCGAAAGTGGGAAAAATATCATGGAGGATGAAGCATTCACTGGCAGTACATTGGTTCCGACGAGAGTGGGAAAAAATGTCTTGGAGGATGAAGTATTGGCTGGCAGTACATTGGTTCCAACAAGAATGAGAAAAAATGTCATGGAGGGTGAAGTATTGATTGACAGTACATTTGGTTCCGACAATAGTGTCTTGGAGGGTGAAGTATTGATTAACATTATATTGGTTACGATAAGAATGAAAAAAAAATGTCAAGGGGGAATTATTGACTGGCAGTACATTGATTTCGACAATAATGGAAAAAAAATGTCATGTAGGGTGAAGTACTGACTCGAGAAAGCAGTGAAGAAAGAGCGTTACATGAGATATCATTGGACCTCTGCACCTATCTTGAAAAATCCCTTTGTTTTTATCGTGTTTCATAACTTCTCTTGGTGATCTATGGAAAAGCGTTGAGGGTACATGTCTAATGATAGAGTGTTGGAGGGTGAAGTATTAATTCGCGAAAAAATGGGAAAAAATGTCCTAGAGGGTGAAGCGTTGATTGACAGTATATTGGCTCCGACGAAAGTGAGAGAAAATGTCTTGGATGGTGAAGTATTGACTGGCAGTACATATTGGTTCCGAAAAGAATAGGAAAAAATGTCCTTTGGGATGAAGTATGACAGTCCATTGGTTCCGAAAATAGGTGAAAAAATATCCTGGAGGGTGAAGTATTGACTGACAGTACATTGTTTCTGATAATAATTGGAAAAAAATATCATGTGGGGGTGAAGTATTGACTCGAGAAAATATTGGAGATAAAGTGCTCAATCCACGAATAAGTTTGACCTTATCTGATCATAGAATAGTTTAAATTTTCAGAACTTCAGTTTCCACTAATTGTTTGTTATGCTATGACTATCAACAAGAGCCAATGTCAATCTCTAAAGGATATTTGATTGTTCTTGAAGGTCCATTTTTTAGATTTACGCCTGCCATTAAATGCCCAAAAATAAAAATAACAAATTGAACTTCATACAATATAATCTTTTAGTGGTTTTATTTTAATAACATACAATTTTGTGCTTAATAACATGTCTAATGATAGAGTGTTGGAGGGTGAAGTATTGACTCGCCAAAAAATGAGAAAAAATGTCCTAGAGGGTGAAGCATTGATTGACAGTACATTGGTTCCGACGAGAGTGGGAAAAATATCTTGGATGTTGAAGTATTGACTGGCAGTATATTGGTTCCGACAAAAATAGGAAAAAATGTCATTTGGGATGAAGTATGATAGTACATTGGTTCCGACAACAATGTGAAAAAATGTCTTGGAGGGTGAAGTATTGACTGACATTACATTGGTTCAAATAAGAATGGGAAAAAATATCCTGGGGTTGAAATATTGTTGACAGTATAAGTCTATTATTCAAACCATATGATTAAAGATTGAATTGTTGAATAATATATCTTATTTTTATTATATGGTTAGTAAGAAATACTGCGTTTTTGTATTTAATATAAATGTTTTATTACAATAAACGAATAATTTGAGTCAAACTTCCCGTATTTATAGAGAAATAATGTATATATAATATTGTTTAATATAAATGTTTAAATATTCAATATACATTACTTTAATTACTTACAGGACCAAAGCTGCATATTTCATTTAAAATTCTTAAATATTGAAATAATAAATAAAATTCTGTAGAACTATGTTGTGTGTGAGAAGAAATTCCGATTTAAAATTTTGTTTTTTTTGTGGAAAATCAACAGTCGGATGGAAAAAAATCCACGGATAATGTTGTGCGATGTTATTGAAATTTTATTTTAATTCATTATGCTAACATATGAATTATATCTTAACTGTAGGATCTAATAATAATCTTAATTACATAGTATTTTTTGTATGAACGCATAAATTTATTACTCTCGATTGTACATCCCGCGGGTACCAACAATAGTGTGAAAAAATATCTTAGAGAGTGAAGTATTGATTGGTATTACATTGGTTCCGACAAAAATGGGAAAAAATGTCCTGGGTGGGTGAAGTATTGACTGACAGTACATTGGTCCCAACAATAACAGGAAAAAAATTGTCCTGCGGGGTGAGTATTGACTCGAGAAAGCATTTGACAAAGAGTGCTTATTCCACGAATGAGTTCAACCTCATTTGATAATAGAATACTGTTTAAATTTTCAAGACGTCAGTTTTTACTATCAATAAGAGCCAATGTCAATCTCTAAAGCATGTTGAAGTGTTCATAAAGGTCCAATTTGTAGATTTAGACCTGCATATAACGTAAATATTTTACAGTAAATGCCTCAAAAATAAGAATAAAAAATTGAAGTTCATGTAATATAATCTTTTTGTGATTTTATGTTAAATAACATTCAATTTTGTGCTTATTTCTTTCATCACTAACTTTTCTTTTTTTTTTTTTTTGCGGAACAGCCTATACAGGCTAGAGAAGTGGTGGGGGCCCATGCCTCATTAACTTTGAAATAATGAGGAGAATAATATTCTTTATTTTCTATTTCATAAAATTTTTTTAAACTTTACATGCACACACATCGCGCAAGGGGGTGTGCTAGCACAAAATTGGTAATCATTCTAAATTTACATGACGAAATAATAATAATAATAATAATAATAATAATAATAATAATAATAATAATGATATATTATTATTATTATTATTATATTTACATATATATTTATTTTATATGTTTTAAAAAATTATATGTTATAAATGAATTATTTTTACGTAATTATTAAGAAAAACAATGTTATTTTTAATTTTTCAAGATGATTTAATAATTAATGAGATGAATCGATTAGTCTCATTTACTCCCAAATATAGTTGTCGTATAGATGCATTCATTCGAAATAAATACCAGACATGAATCCATGGTGCATACAATCACAATATTATTCATTACAAGTCAAATGTATCTATGCGAATTTAATTCACTGATTTTATTGATATATCTGTATAGAAAATTTAATAATATACAGGACGTTTCGTGCAATATCATTTATTTAGATTATTCAACATTTTATTTTTCCCTTCAGTTAACAATATAGTATTTATTTATGTTATGCATCAATAAATTATATAATAATATATCTCTTTATTTATACCGACAATAATATTCCTCACAAACATTATTATATTGAATATAATATAAATGTTGTCTTACAATAATTTATCAATTCATGTTTCACTTCACTCCCCTACATAGACATAATGCGCATATTATATTGTTTAATATAGAACTTTGAATATATTATATACACTACTGTTATTAGTTAGACTACCAAAGTTGCTTATTCCATTCAAAATTGTTAAAAATGCTATAAAAAATATTATTATTTACGAATTCCATGTTTTTGAGATGAAATATATTTTTTAAAAAAATAAACTTTACATCGAACAAATAATATGTAAAATTAATGAAGCAAATCTACGAATAATGTGTAAAATTAATGAAGCAAATCTACGGATAATTTATTGTTTACACAAAAAAATATTAAAATTATGATTTTTTTATTAGGCTAACATATAATTTATATCTTAACTACAGGACCCAATAATAATATTAATCAACTATTATTTTTTATATTAGCATATAAAAAAATTACAATTGATTATACAATCCCGCGGGTACCGCGGGTGGTATGTCTAGTATTAAATCCATAGCAATAAAGCAGTAAAGAGGACCGGTGAATATATAATTTTTTTTGGATTTTATTTATTATATAATGGCATTTTTGTAATTTTTTAGGTGTGTGTGAGAGAGTATAGAAATTGTTGAATTTAGAGGGGAGGGGAGGGGAGAATGGAGGGAAATTATGTGTGTATTAGGCTATTTTACTTTATTATATTACATGATATCATGATGATGATGAATTTCATCGTTACCCGCTTGCTTGCACGGTTGAAGTCCTTAATTACTCCACTACAATCGGACCAATCATCATTACACTATGGTAAAGCTGAAAACAATTTTGAAAGTTAACTAAAATAATAATAACTCAAAAAAAATTAAAACTAACTAGTACTCCCTTGGTCCTTTTTTTTTTTAGTCTTTCACCTATCCTGCATTTTACGCAATTCAATGCACATTTTCAATTGTTAATAACTCAAATAGTATAAAAGTAGAAATTATAAAAATTTGATATTCTAAAACTCCGTGATTAGACGAATCCAACAAGATCTCACTTGACTATTTTATCTTATATAACTATATAGAAAAATTTGAATCAAAGTTACTCAATTAATAGTATTTACTATGCTAATGATGAAGATAAAAAGAACGGATGGAGTATTTTCTAAATAATTCGTGCGGCCATTGTATCTATACACCACATTTTCACCTGCACCCACCCCAAAATGTAATTTGATATAAAAAGATGTAAGATTAACTGTCTGTTCCATTGGAAGGATCTTAAATTATCAGTGGAATGTGATTGTTAAGAATGTGAGATTACTGTGAATATGAGATTGCTAAGAATCTTATTTTTTTTTGATGTTTTAAGATTATTGTATTTGGTTATATTGAGAATTTTGAATTTTCAGTAACTAATTTACTATAATGTTCTTAAATTTCAATTGAACGAAAGTTATAAATAATGTCATTTTGCTATACAATAAAAAATATTTAAGCCAATTTATTTATTTAATAAAAAATTATTTATACATACTTTATATGATAATTAGTCATTTAATGTTTCTAAATCCTTATTATTTTTATTTTTTTATATAAAATATAAATAAACTTTAAGAAAATATGAAAATATATATTAAAAAATATGTTTAAATAATTTAAAGTGTTTCAATTGATTTTTTAAAATTAAATTTCATATATTTATCATTTTTAGAATACAAATATCTAAATTTATAAAATAAAATAAGTATAAAAATTATAAAAATTAAATTAGTATAAAAAATAGGCGAAATGGAGGTGGTAGTCTAAGAGGGGTGTATTCGTTTCAGATCTTTATGGATTTTAAAAAGTCGATTGATTTAGAAAGTCTATGGACTCCACACAGAGTTAATTGATTTTGTACAGATTCTATATAGAGTTTGACTGACTTGACAAAATCCGTAGAAATTTGGAGAGATTTTGCATAGTTATAATTTTTAAAAGAATCCATTAAAGTCTATGAAGAATTAAAATCCATAAACTGTTGAATATCTCAAAATTTTTAAAAACTTTTTAAAATTTGTATTGAGTACATGTAGATTTTTAAAGACTTTTTAAAATCTGTATTGAATACATATAAATTTTTAAAGACTTTTGAAAATCTAAATTGAATACACCCAGACTTTCAAACTTCAAAAAAATCTCATAAACTCTCTATCCAATATACCCCTAAAATTACTACCCTCCAGATAAGAATAGCATTTGCACCAAAACCCCTAAACATTGCCATAAAAGAGTAAAATTGGAATATATGGATACTACTCATTTTAACAACCTGCATTCCCACCTTCCATATCCCTCTCCCTCCTATTAAAATAAAAAAATAAAATAAAATAAAAAGAAAAAAGAATTACCCACTTTTCGATAACCCTCTCCTAGTAAGTCCGAAACCGAAAGCCACATCGTCGTCACTGTTACCGCCACCGCCTCAATGCCTCCCAAGCATCAATCCACAGCTCCCCGCTCCCGTTCTTTTCGATTCACCGCGAGGAAGCGGGTTCCCAATTCTACTCCCTCTATCCGTGCTCGTACGCGTATTTGTCCCACCGATTCCGCTTCGGGAACCGCCGAAAGCCGGCTTCCGTCCACGGACATTCCGGATGGTTCAGAGTGCTCCCAGGATTCCGTACCTGGATGTGCTTCTGTTGCGATTACCGCTGTTGGTGAGGTTCCGCATGCAAAAACTATTTCTCAGGCGCAATCCGATGGTTTGCAGAAAACCCTAGCCACTGATTCGGGGTTGGGGAGGCGTGATAAGAATAGGATTTGCGGTAGAGGTGATGAGAAATCGGGAAACCCGATGGAGCCTGACAACTTGGGGTCTGAGAAAATCCCTCCTGCTGAAATGGCATCTTCCTCGGGGAGTGAAGATGGAAACAAAAACGCGGTGGATTTACAGGCGGAGAGCCTTCAATTGGGAGAAGGTAATTCTTCTCAGCCATTAGCCAGTCCCGACACTGCATCTCCTGGGAAGAGGAAAATAGTGAGGAAAACTGTGAGAATTGTGAAGAAGGTGATAAAGAAGAGAGTGCCCAAGAGGCTTTTGGCGAGTGGTTCAGAAGATCAAATATTGATGGAGAAACCACAAGACGGGTTGAACTTGACTGAGGAATCCCAAAGTTTAATTAGTTCAAGTGATGGGGACGAGAGAAACGGTAATGATGGTATTCTTGAGGCTGGAAAGGAAATGTTGAATTTGAAGGAAAATATGAATTTTTCGAAAGATTGTAATGTGGGTGTGGGAAACATGAACATCACAGACGAGGGAAAACAAGAACTGAAATTTGTTAGTAGCACAAGTGTGGAACCAACTGGAAAAGGTGATGATTCAAGTACTATTGGATCTATGAAGGAAGAAACATTGGGATCCCAATTTGGTGCAAGTGTTTCGGAACCCACCATGGGTGAAGAAGGCGGTAATCCAAGTGGCATTGACTCTATGAATTTAGGAAAATCGATGTTCCAACTTGCTGCTAATGTGTCTGAGGAAATATGTGAAAATCAAAGTGGTGCACATGCTATGGATGTGAATAGACAAGACAATGATGGTGAAAATTCAGTTGAACCTTTAAATGTTAAATATCCTTCTGAAACTGTGATGGATACCATGGAGGTAAAAACTTCTGCAATGGAGATTCAACCAAAAGTTTCAGTTGCAGGAAATCAGTTCATGGATTTTATTGATAATGATGATAGAGGGCTAATTCCATGTCAGCCAGTGGATTCAGAGGAAGAAAATGTTGAGGGTTTGGTTGGGGAACAAGATGAGAGGAAGATGGAGAAACCTGAAAGTGGCAATGGTGGGATGGAAAGTGATACTAATAGGTTGAATGAGTACTTATTAAGTGGGGAGATGGAAGCATTGGAACGAAGAAAAAGGAGAAAAACTGAGGTCTTTGTTGGTGGGTTGGACAGGTATACAAATGAGGATGAAATTAGGAAAGTGCTTAGTGAAGTTGGAGAAATACTAGAAGTGAGACTTGCAATGAATGGAACAACAGGAAAGAACAAAGGTTTTGCCTTTGTGCGTTTTGCTACAGCCGCTGATGCTAGAAAGGCATTGGCAAATTACTCTGAAGTTGAGGTAAATCTTATCTTGTTTTTGTTAGTAAAGATTATTTGACTTCTTAACTTTATCAGCCTTATTGACTATGATATTGATATGCTTGTTACTCTTCTAATTTTTGCCCTATTTAGGACTATCATTGATGGCATTATCTTAAATGACTGGTATTAAATGGCTTTGTTTTTCAGTTGCTTTGTTTGGCATAGGCATATGCATAGAGATGAAGCATGTGTAACAACATGTTGAGATGGTGTCGTTTTTGTGCCACGTTTAGAGCTTTCTCTATCAATGATATCTTCTAGTTAAATCACATGTAGAGTTGATTCTGGTTGAGGAAAGGGAAGGATAAAGATAAAAGAACAGTCCAAATAAATATTGATCTGAAACAACTTCCTATTATTTTATTTTGAGTAAATTCACCTAATCTCATTCAATATAGAAACAGTTAAACGAAATGTATGCGTTCAAAATTCTTGGACTCAATTACTTTTTACTGCACAAATGCATGCAATATTTCACACTCCCAAGGAGTGAAACAAAATGCTGGTTCTCATGATATGAAGTAAAAAACGAGGGTAAGAAAGCTTTTTTGTGGTATCGTTGCTCTTTCTAGCTTTGAACTGTAACAGTTTATTGCAGTTCATTTAATACTATCACAATGAGACCACAACGCCGAGTTTGCCTGTGTCTTCATCCATATGACCATATCATTAATGATAGTGCAATAAGAAGCTTATGGACTGTCACACCTCTCAGACAGACAATCCACAAGCAATATGTAGTGGTTGAAAGCTTGAGATGACCAATTAACATCATATACAAAAAACTGCAAATGTTACTTATTTATTTTTTATCTTTTTTTTTTCTTATAAAAAAATCTTATTCTGAATATATGTATCGAAATATTTCTGGGCTTACCTTAGTTCAACAGCATTCCCAACTCCCAAGTCTGTTGTTGCTACCACTGTATGTGGCTTTACCAAGCCAGTGGTGGTTTTGCTGTGTCTTTCATGGTAATCTTCTGTTCTACTTAAAAATGATTTCCTATTTCTTTTGCTCCTTCCTTTTGTGATCACGTAGATTCGCGGGAAGCGGTGTGGGGTAGTACCTGTTGAGGGCAATGATACAATATTTCTTGGAAGCATAGATAGAGATTGGAAGACTGAAGATGTGAGCTATCTTTTGTGAACTGTTCTTATCCGGCTGGTCCTAAGAGAAACTGATGTAACCAAAGCATGGTCCTCTTTTGCAGGTGGTGAGATTATTAGAGAGAGCTGGCATTCAGAAAATAGATAATGTTACTCTTAAGGTTGATCCTAAAAACACAGAGAAAAATCGTGGCTTTGGCTTTGTTGAGTTTGAAACTTGCAGAGATGCTGAAGTTGCTTTTCATAAACTCCAAACAAAGGATGTTTTTGGAAGAAACCGGAGGGTAAAGATTCAATGGGCACAACCCCTGGTTGAGCCAGATAAAGAAGAACTATTAAAGGTCTTTCACTTGTCATTTTACTTTTTAGTCACACATACTTTCTTGATCCTCCGTAATGCTTTTAAGTTTACCTTATATAAAACTTTGAGCATTGAACATGTGGTGCATCCTCTGCACTTTAAGCATTAGGATTATTTCCTGTTTATTTTCTTATTGACAAGTGGTATTCATTAAAATAAACTTGCTATGGGGTTCACCTAATGCCTAGTAGAGGTACTTTCCTCCATTCAGGTGAAGTCAGTTTATGCTGAATTTCTACCCTCTACATGGGATGAAGAGGCAGTGAAAGAACACTTCAAAAGATTTGGGGAAATTGAAAATGTGGTCCTTGCCAAACATCTTGCATCATCCAGGAGAGAAGATTTTGCCTTTGTCACCTATACAACCCGTGATGAGGCTGTCGCATGCATTGAGGCTATCAACAGAGAGAAATTGGAGGATGGTGGCTCCAAGGTTCTGCATTTGCTGGATAGTTTGGTGCAATTAATGTTCTAAATAATAAAATTCACAATTGGGAGTTAATCGCTATATTAATGATAATCTAGGTTAAGATCGCAGTCTCTCTTGCAAAACCAATTCCAAAGAGCAAGCAAATGAAACATACATCTGATTTGACTAGTAAGCCATTCACCAAAGCTAAGCCCAAGAGATCACAAAGTGAGTATCACCACTCTTTATCATCCTTGCTTAAATATTCAATCATTCAAAATTGCGGAGATTAAAATATGTGGAAGTTCCAAATTGGCTGATTGATATTAATGTTGAGGTTGTAGGTCTCCCTTGAAAGCATCACAAAAATAGTCTGTCTGTTTATAGTAATTTGCAAGAGAACTTGATGGGCAGGTGTCCTTTCGATTTTGGAAGGTTCATGGATGTCCAGGATGGGCATGAGAAAGTTATATGGATTCGGTTTCTAATAAAAGATATTGAGTTAGGCAATGGAAAATACCAATCCGAATAATTTCCCAAAGAGTCTCTGATAACGATCAGTATTCAGGATTTAAACAATCTCATCTGCAGACAAATGGAACGGAAGAGTAAAGAAATTAGTCTCGCTAGACTGGTCATCTGATTAAGTTATTTGTCTTCATTTCTTAGTTCTCCTCTCTTTCAGTTTATTTTATGAAGTTTTCAAAGTTCTTAGTATTCCCTTTATTCCTAAATTGGTTTACAGGGATGGATATAGCACTTAAGCACAAAGCATTTGTCTTTTGGGTCGCTTAAACTTTTCCCTATCATCATGTGAAAGAGGGATTTGCTAATGCATCTTTCTTTTCTTAGGCATATTGATTTCACTGCTTCGTAGATCTTCGTTAGTGAAGTAATGCATATTTTGTTTCAAGAAATTGTGTTCCTTGCAATTATGCAGATTTAGGCAAGAAAAATGACTTACTAAGGATAAAGCAATTGTGCTTAAATCATACATTGGACGTACTTTTCTCATAATTCATTAGCTGACGATTTCAATTTTTCCTGCGTCATCCACTTCCGAGAAACGATCTTTGAATTAATTGTTTGTAGGCATGCGTTGAGTAACCTTTGCTGCTGGTAGCACTAGATAGCCTGATGCAAATCCAATGATGGATTAAGACTATTTTCCGTTTTCCTAAAGCTGTAGTTCAGATTTATCTTCCAAACAGGATCTTGGTCTTGTAACCAAAACATTGCAAATCCTAGAATCAGAAGTTTTAGTACGTAGAGCTGAGAGTTGTTCAAGATACTGTTTGTGGCTGGATTGAGTTTTAAGAACTTAGAAAGTGTGGTCTTATATCGTTCTGCACAAAGTTTTTGGCTGGTATTTGAAATCTGATATCTGAATTTTGTGTAGAGTTTAATTTGGTGAGGTTCCCATCAAAATACTGTGTACTGCTTCTCTGAATTTTATTGGATTTAAAAACTTGTTGCATCATAACAGAACAATATGTCCACTCCCTTAGTTTATGTTTGAATTGATGGCTTTAGGAGGGGATTTAAAATCCATAGTAACAAATCATTCGACTTGTTTGGATTAATGGTGGGATTTAGGAGCGAAGTTCAAATTCCATCACCTAATTTTATACCACTTATACAAGGTAGATGTCAAATTCCTCCTAAAATGATGGTGTTAAAATCCTTTACCCAAATCCCTTATCAATTCCAAATCCAAATCCAAATCCATCCATTCAAACATAACCTTGTAGATTTCTTTCCTACAGCCTTTTACCATGTACTTCCTGCATACCCACTTTCACGCAGTCCAATACACATTTTAAACCATTAATAACTCAAGTTCGGTACAAGTAAAAATTAGAAAAGTTTTATATTTAAGTCAAAGTGCTACAATAAACTGTGGCAAAAGTCAACATGTAACCTAAAAAAAAAAGAAAAAAAAAACGGAGGCAGTATTATCTGGTTATGCGATTTGGGGTTGCTTCTTAGTTATTTTGTTTTAATTTTTATGAAGTTCAGAATTTCAAAAGAAGTTTGTTTTGGTTGATAAGTATATATTTACTTCATGCATAGGAATCACTACAATTATCCTACTACACAATAGGAAAAATCAAAAGTATTATTTAATGGTACATGTTGATTCTAAGTTCCAACTAATATGTGCCACCATTGCTGTAATTTTTTTAATTATTTTTTTTAGTGTTTGATTGGTGAAAATCAAATTTTAATTTTTGATATTATTACACAGATACAATCATATGTGTATTCAATTGCAATCTTTTGACTTGAAGCAACAATTATGGAGTAATTTCATACTTTTTTACTTATATCTGCTGCTGACCTTTAAATGAGTTATTTATTTTTTTTCAAATTCAAACCAACACAGGACAGTATGCTTCTTTTTTTTTTTTTTTTTGCCAAATGTTCTATTCTATTTCTAATCCTTGTACACGTCTAGTAAAGTACACGTGTTATCATCCATTGGCGTAGCTAATGGATGATTAATTTAGGAAATGAAATAAACTAAAATTTTCTTTTCTTCTGGTTCTCTGAATTATAAAACCACCTTCCTGGATAATGGATTGCATGTTACAGCACTTTATGAGTATAAACTCATGACAGGGAGATTTATGTGTCCATGTTTTGTGAGGAAAAGAAAAAACGTTGATATTGGATCTTTATGTAACGTTCTTTAATTTCTTTGGTTATAGCATCCAAAAAGCATCATCAGCCGAGAAACAAGGGAATGCCTGCCGGGGCCAGCCATCGCAGTATAAAGGTTGATAGCGAGCCATCTACTACTGTTGAACTTGTACAGCTACTGAGGCAACAAGCATCAAGTCACCCGATGCGTTCTCATCCCTGGACAGGTATGGAATCCAGTTCTTCCTATTCATGCTGTAATTACACAACACATTTATTTTCAAGATTTTATTTCCAATGATTTGTGCTTTGTTCTTTACATAAACCAAGTATGCTTATTAGAAAAATTACCTCAATTGATTTATGCTTTCTAACTTGCAGTTTTTACGTGAAGTTTCATAAAATGAGTGCATGTCGTGTGTAAATATATTTATCCAATATGAACTTTATGCATTGAATCTCCTTTTACTTATCTAACATGGCATCAACATAATGGGATTGGTGCTGCTAGTGAACACATTCTAGATAACAAAATATTATGGAACTTTGATGCTCTTTGCAAATTTTGGTTACTGGTTGGGTTATGTGGGCAACAAGTAATCACATTCACATTTATATCGAGGAGATAATGTTGGAATGGTGTGTTGTGTACTTCTACGGGAAACTATGCAGCTGTTCTGAGAACTTCCATGGTTAAACTATAGATGCACCTAGTGAAAACATGTATGCTTAAAAGTTTTGGACAACTGGTAATAGTTTGCATTGCCTGTGAATCTTCATGTTCAGCATTTTGATGATGTAATACCTGTGTGCTTATGCTATGTGATTATGAGTGAAATTCCAGTTCTTTTAATTTCAAACAATTATTGGCACAATCTGTTGGAGTTCTCTGTTGTTTAAATGATGGGTCTTATACTTGAGAGGTCTTTAATTTTCTTTTAATCTCCTTGGTTGATTATTGATTAATTCATCAACCTACCACCACATCCGTCCATTCTTTGCTTTTCTGGCTTGAACAAAATCTTTAAGATTGGCTATGATTGCCGACATCTGGTTGCTAATTCTGTACATTCGTCTGATAGAAGTTTCATGAACAGCATGAACTTTTTAGCTTGATAATTAGATCTGCAATTGAGTTACTCTAGTATGCATGATCAATTGATGGTGAAAACATAGAATTAAAGACATCTGTCTAAAGAAGAGAATCAAATTTCTGTCTGGTGAATTTTCTGTGATAGTACTTCGTGGCTTAGTTTGTGTGTATTTCATATGAAGCTGTTGTAGCTGGTAAATCAATTTCTTTAAGAATAATTCTGTGGATATCTGATTCTTTTGTTATGTTTTTGAACAGGACCTGATCTTCCTGAGTATGATTTTCCCTTACCTGGGAGCAAGAGACCATATTCACTAATGGTAAGGGAAGAAGTTTTCTTCATCTCTGTAGTTGGTAGCTCTTTTGTAAGTTTTTCATACTACTCACTCATCGCCTTATACAGGCACATGATCCACCCTATGTGGAGCCCGAAGTGTTGCCGCGCACTCGCTTGGATAGCTCTTATCCCATTTCCAGCCACAGGTCTTACAATATTGCAGGCTGCAGTTATCCCATTACCAGCCAGAGGTCTTTACCCTCATCATAGATTCTGAACAAATTCATCTAATGTACAACCTTTCTATCTTGGTAGATTTATGTTAGTTTGTCAATTCATGATTCTCACTATTTTTTCTTTGCTAAATTCCAGTTCTTCCTCCTATGGTGCTGGTCTGTCTTCTTTCCCCTATCATCGAGGGGGGCCTGTTTATGCATCTGGTAGAACCTCTTCCATGTGGACTTCTACCTTCACCTTTCATAATGTGTCCTGAACTAACACAGAATGTTTTGTCTGTGTGTCTCGGAATCTGTAGGTGAAAGGAGATTCCATCCTGACGATTATCAGGTATGGGGGATCACTACATTCTTTTTTCCCCTAAACTCTTATCCTTAATGAATGCCACATTGCCAGTAGGCACATAGGTTTCAGAGCTTCTTTATCAACATTAATTGGTTATGTTCTGATGGCAACCTTGATCTATGTTTTCTTATTTCTTGATGCAGACGACAGAAGAAGATCGGTATTATTTGCAGAGCAATAGATACCGCAGATGTAAGTGAAGTATTTACTTTCAAAATCTTCCATTTTTGGCTCATAAATAAACTGTGCCTTGCTCAACTTGGGGGTGGGGAGGAGGATATTGGTGTGTTGTATCCTCCTTGTGGTGGTTCTATCTCACTATTGCCTAGCATTGGCCTTTCAGATAATAATGAGGGTGGTCTTTTCATGCTGCCATTTGTGCAGATTGAGCAGTCATTCACCACGCCTGCACGAGTGTCTATTTTCCCTCTTGCCTGTTTTGTATTCAGAAGTATACTTATGGTGTGTTCTAACCGAAGCAGAAGCAGAAGCAGCTCATCTTGATGATTATGATCTGGCTTTGTTTTTTTAACTCCATGCTGAAGTGGGGGCTGACATTTGGTTTGGTAGCCGCCAGTGGTGTTTCTCATTCATGTAAAGCTTTCATGCTTTTGTTGCCATTTTCTGTATTATTATTTCTTTCTTGTATGTTCCCCCACCCCGGTTGTTTTTACTAGCAGAATTTATGGATTTTGAATTTTCAGTATAGTGCTCCTTTTCAAATGTAACTTCAATCTTAATACTTCTTCTACTTATAAACCTCAGAGCAATTCCCATAGAAATATCCGGTTAGCGAGTATCCGTTTAGAGTTGGACAGGAGATTTTTTTTCATTTTTTTTTTTCCTTTCTTTTTTGTTGTTTGAAAAAAATATGCCTAAACTAGATAATTTGGAAAACTCTTACCCTCCCGTCCACTTTGAATGTTAAGTTCAAAATCCAAGTTATGTGAACAAGCTGAGGGTAAGATAATCATTTTCCAAATATTCTCCAAATTTTCTTTTTACCCTACACTCGACCACTCGACCCATTAGTACTAATCTTCAATCGAACGAACCCCCCCAATTTTGTAAACCTCAAATCCTCCTCCTCCTCTTTTCCACCTTTCCTCCTACTCACTCGTCAAGAACATCTTTAGCCGTCATTGGGCGCCCAAACCCTAGAAGAAAAAGCCATTTTCACAGTCCACCACATCTCCTGCTTCCCAACACTTCCCTCTGCATGCATCCTCCTCATCGATTGATTGATTATCCTCTTTTCTATATCCTTGAATTCCAACTACAACATCGAAATGATCAATCCATTCTTTTTAGGGAGCTTTCTTTGCAATTATAACATGCCATGGTCATTCTTGGATGGATGTCTGTTTATCTTCTGATTAGGGGCCCTCACAGGTGTTTCTTAATACAAAGAAATCACGCAGAAAATTTTAAACGAGGACCAATATTCATCATACTTCATATATGGTCTGCAAATTACCAAATAAGTGCTACTTCAGTGGAAACCTTATGAGTTTTTTTTGGTACATTGGAAACCTTATCAAGTTTCTGTGTCTTACAAGTGATTGCATATAAATTCGTCCAACAAGCAGATTCAAGCAAAAAAAGAATAACGATGATGTCGTAGTAGACCAAGACTACAATGTCACCCTCACGTTTGCCATGTGTTTATTTGGAAATATTTGGAAAATGACTGTTTTACCCTTGCTCGCTTAATTTTTGTTGATTAATTAATTAAATCTCAATTTGTTATCAACTTTTAAGATAATCTCGTGATAAAACTAAAAGTTGGTGGTAAGAGAAAACTTCAATACCAATTTAATTTGTTGCAAAATGATGACAAGAATATCAAAAAGAATGTGCAACCATAACAACACAATCATTTATTCTTTCGTGTTGTCTCTACCACATGGCGAATGTTTCCCCCCCTCCTGCCCTCCCTGGCGATCCTCCTTCCCCCCCATCTCTGGCCTTGATCCTTCATTGCAGTTTACCTTCTCTGGCAACAAGAAACCGTCTTTCAGAGACATGATGCTTCATGGGAAGGAAGCAGCTCCTGCCCCTCTCACAAGCGACGATATCACAGATGACATGGTGAAGCTCGACTTCCTTGACGGGGATAGATTGAAGCCTCGCATCACCATTGCTCCCCAGATTCAGAAAAGGCTCCACAAGCCATGGGTAGATGCGGTTTTCATTTCTATGCTTGGCAAAAGAGTAGGCTTCACAGCCTTAAAGGAAAGGCTGACCAGGCTATGGAAAATTGGGGAAAGATTTGAAATGATTGATCTCGACGAGGTTTTTTCTTAGTGAAGTTCGACAGAGATGTAGACCGCACGAGAATTCTAAATGGAGGGCCATGGATGGTGTTTGATAGCTACCTTACCATCGCGCCATGGAGACCCAACTTCTCGGCATCGGACGGCACTCCTCGGAAAATGATAGTGTGGGCGCGCTTCCCTCATATTGGCATGGAAATGTATGACGAGCTTATCTTAACAAGAACGGCACGAGGCATCGGAACTCCGGTCAAGGTGGATGATATGTCCAAGGGAGCCAACCGGGGAAGATACGCCCGGGTATGTGTCGAAATCGATATAAGCCAACCTCTGGTCACTAGTATTCTCGTTGGGGATCATTGGCAGCGAGTGTCATATGAGGGACTCCACCTTATATGCAGCGAGTGTCAAAAGTATGGACATGCTTCAAATGCCTGCTCGGTTAAGGGGCGGACGGTCGTGAAGGAAGCTGCTACGCTGGTGGTGGCCGGAGGGGAAGTGGGTGGTAAGGATAGCCCCGGGTATCTGAAGAAAGAGACAAATTAACAAGCCCAACGGCAGCTACAAGGTCTGTGCCATGCAGAGGGGAGGTTGGCAGTAAGGAACAGTGTTCTGAGAACACTGACATTCCCTCTTTGGTGTCAAGGGACAAACAGACTAAGGTTGACCTTGGGGAAGGGGTTGGTAATAGCACAAAAAAGGATAGTAGGCAGGATAATTCAGAGATGGACTTTTTGGAAGAAAGGTGTGTGTCTTCTGTGGGTCTGCCAACCCAGCCAGAGTGTGGAGACTGGTTTAAAGTCACAAGGAAAAAGAAGAAATCCCTGGTGAAAACAAGATGGTTGGTGGGCCTACCCCTTTGAAACCTATTACCAACCAAATGGGCACTCGGGCCAGGCCTAATCCTAGTGGGATTAACAAGCAGACCATCAGCAGAAGCCCAACCTGTGGGAAGCCCAACTTTGAGGATGAGAACAAATTCCCTAAAAGGGCTCGTCCCTCTTCCTCAACAGAGGATGAGGCTCGCAAGGAGATACAGAATAGAGACTCGATGAACGGACGAGGGACCTCAGGGTCAGAATATAAAGTGCCCCCCAAAGAGGACCATGAGATGCATAACGGGGATGAAGGGAAAGCTCAAGAGGTGGCCGACAAGGCTGATGTCTCGCAGGAGAGTTAAGGAGACTGGGAGTCGTTTTGAATGGGGGGTAAGTTTCTTTTATCATTCTTTTTTATGGATTTTACACCCTTTAAAAATTGTAAGGTGGTTTCGTGGAATGTGGGAGGGATTTTGGGTACTCCTACTAGAAGGATTTTGAGAGACTTGTTAAGGCAGCACAATCCAGACCTTTTGTTCATCTATGAGCCCCAATCCCCTTTTGATAAGTCGAGGATTTTTGTCTCCCAAGCCGGTTTTGAACTGGTTTGCATTCAAGATGCTCGTGGAAAGGCCGGAGGAGTTTGGATTTTGGCTAGGCAAGGGTTGGGCTATAAGGTCGATATTTTTGATAATAGAGAACGTTTGATTACCTTAAATCTATCTAAAGGGAACGCGGAGTGGTTCATCTCTGGCTTGTACGCATCCCCTCGGTATGAGGAAAGGAAGAAAAATTGGGAATCTCTGATTCAGGTGGCTGGCATCATCAAGGGCGGATGGGTGGTGGTAGGTGACTGGAATCAGATATTAAAGGCGGACGAGGTGAAATGTGGGCTGCATAATCCTGGTCGAGCGGAAGAATTGAGTGAGATGCTCTAGGAATGTAACCTCTCCACCGTGAACACGCTAGGGGGGGACCTTTACTTGGTCGAGGCCGATGGGGGTTTCTCACAGGATCCTTAAGCGGCTAGACAGAGGTGTGGGGAATTTGGAATGGGTAGACAACTTCCCGTGTGGGTTCGTGCAAGTTCTACCCCGTGTCGGCTCGGACCACAACCCCCTCATGCTTGCTTGTGGATCGCCCCTCCCCCCCCGGAAGGTTGAGAAGCCTTTCCGTTGGGAGGCTTATTGGAATGAAGACCCAGTTTACAAGGATGTCGTGAAAAAGGCCTGGGAGCGCCCTGTTTCCTCTATCAGGCAACAATTAGGGAACATCAAAGAGGCGTCTTTGGATTTCCAGAAATCCCATAGCAACAACCTTAAATGGAAGAAATACAAAGTCCTGAATAGGCTTGAAGGGATTTCCAGATATCTGGAAAGGGTCGACTCCGGACGTCATTTATTGATCGAAGCAGAGCTGCGGAAGGAGTTGGATTTGATCCTTGCCCAGGAAGAGCTTTTATTGGTATCAACGTGCCAGGGAAAAATGGGTTAAGTTGGGGGATAGAAACACGTCGTATTTCCACGCCAAGGCGAAAACCAAGGGGCATAGGAATCGTATTCATGGAATTCGGCTAGAGAATGGGGAATGGTGTGGGGAGGACACCAGTTTGAAATCTCATGCCAACTCATACTTCAAAAATCTCTATGCCCGACCGCAATTGTCGTTGCCACAGAGGCTGGAAATTAGTGATTCACTGCTTGATATCCCCGTCTTCAATCCTATAACCAGTGAATCAGCTATTGCTATGGGAGAGGACATCTCTTCAGAGGAAGTGGAGGCTGTGGTCAAAGATATGAAGGGGTATTCGGCTCCGGGGGCGGATGGTTTTCCGAGCATTTTCTTCAAACAATTCTGGCCGTCTGTTGGAAGCTCAGTTTGGGAATTTGTTAGGAAGGCGTTTGAGGAAGGGAAGTTCGAGGAGGAGGTAGCTATTGCCTATATCTGTCTGATTGCTAAAATTGAGGCCCCAATGAGCTTTAAAGATTTCCGGCCAATAACTTTGTGCAACGTCTTGTACAAGGTACTCACGAAAACACTGGTGCAGCGAATTCGACCAACTCTCCAAGGCTTCATATCCCAACACCAGGCTGCTTTCCTCCCGGGAAGAGGGACGATCGATAATGCTATCACTTTGCAAGAGCTCGTTAGATCCATATCGGGCTCGCAAGCTCGGATAGAGGCCTTTATTCTCAAAATTGACGTGGCCAAAGCGTACGACAATGTTTTGTGGGACTTCCTAGATACTTGTCTGTTGGAGATGGGGTTGGCAGACTCCATAAGAAAACTGATTATGTTTTGTGTCTCTTCCCCTCATTACTCGATGCTTTGGAATAGGGAGGCTCTGGAAAAATTTAAGCCGGGGAAGGGCCTTCGACAAGGGGATCCCATCTCACCTTATCTCTTCTTGATCGTCATGGAAAAGCTCTCAGTCCTTATCCATCATCAGGTGCAGCTTGGCAACTGGAAGGCCATAAGGGGGAAGGATGAGAGTGTTGAGATCTCTCATCTAATGTTCGCGGACGACCTAATTCTTTGCTCGATGGCGGACAGGGAAAGCGTGGGGTGCATTAAGAGGGTTCTTAGTACTTTTGGGACTGCCTCTGGGCTCTCTTTAAATCCTTCAAAATCTTCTCTGTTGGCATCTAAAGCGGTCCAGCAAGATGAAAAAACTTGGATTGCAGACAGCCTTGGTATTGCAGCAGTGGAGGCCTTCGACTCCTACCTAGGTTTCCCCATGGTCACGGGAAGGCTAAGATGTCGGGATTTTACTTTCATTTTGGACAAGCTTGATGCACGTCTGAAGGGGAGGGCAAGCAAGTTTCTCAACAAGGCGGGGAGACTTACCTTGGGGCGGACGGTCATGGCGGCCCCCCACTTATGCCATGCAACTCCACTGGGTGCCCAAAACGATCTGTGAGGCCATAGACATGAGGATAAATAGATTCATTTGGAAAGACAAGTACGACAAAGGTTTGTTCCTTGTAAAGTGGAATAAGGTTGCCTCGCCAAAGTCTAAGGGCGGTCTTGGTCTCCGCAAGGCTCGTCCAATGAATGTAGCTCTCTTGGGGAAGCTTCTGTGGAATACTATTCATTCGCCGGAAAAACTGTGGGTGAGATGGGTTAAGAGCCAAACGGGTGACCTTGGGATCCTCTCGGCAGCTGACATTTCCACAGACTCTAGGGTGCTCAAAATCATTAACAAGATTACACCATTGCTTAGAGGTGGGTTCAAGTTTCGGATTGGCTGTGGGAAGGCCTCTTTGTGGTTCTCAGAATGGTTCAAGAACTCTCAACTTGGACCTCTTATCCCCTTCGTGGCCACACAAGACCTGGGGCTCCAGATTAAAGATGTGGTCAAGGAAGGCGCTTGGAACTGGGATGGTGTGTATTCCATGATCCCTCCTTCCATCGCCAGGGATATCTCGGACACACCTCCACCGAAACTTCATGATTCGGTATCTGATACCTGGGTGTGGAAGGAAACTAAAAATGGCAAATACTCGGTGAGGTCTGCTTTCCACCTCCTTTCCAGATCTGATGAAGTCCAAGAGCACTGGAATTGGCTGTGGAAAACCTTTTATCCCGGAAAAAGTTGGCCTCCTATTATGGCTGATCAGCCATGATTCTATTCCAGTTAATGGCATTCGGTTTAGAAGAAGTCTGGCTACATCCCCCTTGTGCATTATATGTGGGATTTTGGAGGAGGATTGGAGCCCCTGCGTGTTTGAGTGTGCCTGGGTCAAACACGTCTGGAAGAAATTGAATATTAATCTCCCTAGCGATTGTCACCAGATGCCTAAAGCTGCCATAAACCCCTTCCTGCACGCCATGTTTGGGAAATTTGGAAACATGTTCTTAGCAGCTGTCTGGAACATTTGGCTTGAGCGAAACACTAGGGTGTTCAGGGGAAGTCAGAAATCCATGGGGACCATACACAGAGATGTCCTCCGGATGACCTGGGATATGAATCGGGCGAGGTTGGGGCCAAGAGGCACGAGCAGACAGTTGAGGACATCCAAGTGGAATAAATCGGATGTGGGTGGTCATATTATTCATGTCAACGGGAGCTCCCTTGGTAATCCGGGGAGGAGTGGATTTGGATTCGTCATCCGTAATGACCAAGGGGCTTGGCTGTCAGGGGGATGTGGTTATCTTGGGGAGAACTCCATCTTGTTTGCAGAAGGGATGGAAGCGGCTGCTAAGCTCGGGTTGACTAGAGTTGTGTGTTATTCTGACTCGATGGCTGCTCTAGCTGTGGTGGAAGCTCAGGATTCCTACCACCCCATGGCTTCTGTCATCCATCGGATAGGGGAGTTGAGGTCTAAGTTTGACTCATGTCAGCTCCACCATATCTTCCAAGAAGGGAACAAAGTTGACGATAGGTTGGCCCGACATGGCGCGCCCCTCGATGAATTCTTCACTTCGAGGGCCTTCCCGCCGGACCTTGTGGCAAGGGACGTTGAGTCGGACATCTCCGATGCTGCTTCCCCTCCCCAGCTCCAGTGATCCTCCCCTGCCCCCTCACACAGCTGCGCTGTGCTTCTTTTTATTTCATTTCTTTCTGTTTTTGTTCCTGTCTTTGTACTTGACTGGCCTCGACTTATCCCAAAAAAAAAAAAAACAACACAATCATTTACGTGGTTCGTGATAAATCCCAACGTTCGTCATACAGGGGACATTGCATCAAATTGAGTTCGTAAGAATCACAACCAAGTTGGATCTCAACAAAATGAGTGCACAAAGAAATTCCCCAGCAGTGACAAGTCCAAATCAGCAACTAGAAAACAAGGAGAAACGTTCATATCAATTTCACAACCCCCTTTTGTTATTCTTGTCAGATTATTAAGTCCCCCACGAAAGATCAGATCAGATCAATGAATTATCCATTTTCCTTCATGTTGCTGTGAGATATCGAACAGGCTAAATGGAAAAATCACCGAGCAAGTAATATGTTAACGTTGACTTTCTCAATCCGCCTTAGTTTTGAAAATTTCAAGAAACCCAATCACATGGGCGAATTTAAATTGATGAAATTACTATTTTAAGTCAAAATTTTTATAATTGAATTAATTGATGAAATTATTATTTTAAGTTAAACTTTTTATAATTGGCTTAATGCATCCACTCAAATTCAACTTTGTAGTGGCAACAACATTATATTATAAATAACCTAGCTTCTCTCCATAATTTTGTGTTGTGACTACTATTTTCAAGTTCAACCTAATTTTCATAACACTGACAAATTTCTAAATCCGCCAACATATTTAGTAAGAGGAGGATTCAAAAGAATTACTCCAAACTACAGTATGAAATGTTCAATCCTTTACTCACTAGAATATGCAACTTACCTTTCACAAACTTAGAGAAACACGGACCATACATAACAAACAAACGTCACATGAAACGACCAAAAAAGAATTACAGCCCCAAAAGCAAAATGGCCTTAACACAGAAGCCTACAAATTGCACAATTATTGTTTTCATTCTTAAACTACTAGACACATCGCATTCTTCTTCAAATATTAAAAAAAGGACAAACAACACTGATAAAAGGCTTTTACCCAACTTGTTGGCTCACTTTGTGCTGGCAAGCTGGGCTCTGATTTGCTTTGCAGCAGAAACCATGTTCTCCAAGGCTGGCTTCACTTCTCCATACTTGCGTGTCTTGAGCCCACAGTCGGGGTTCACCCACAGGATGTTCGACTCCAGGACAGCAAGCATCTTGTTGATCCTGTCTGCAATCTCATCTGTAGATGGGATTCTCGGAGAATGGATGTCATACACACCGGGGCCTATCCCAGCACCATACTTGACTCCCTCACGGAAAACTGACAGGAGCTTCTCGTCAGATCGAGAATTCTCAATTGTGATGACATCGGCATCCATGTTGATGATGGAATGGATGATGTCGTTGAAGTTGGAGTAGCACATGTGAGTGTGGATCTATAAGTTGCAAAAAGAGAGAATATTATTAGGGGGCGGAAAGAAAATGCAACATGCCCTCGTGTTTAGGGAGGGAGAGGGGGTTGGTGTTAGGAGAAGCACCTGGGTGGTGTCCTGCACACCGGAGTTGGTGATCCTGAAGGAGTGCACGGCCCAGTCCAGGTAGAAAGCATGCTCAGCTTTCCTGAGGGGCAAACCTTCCCTCAATGCTGCTTCGTCAATTTGGATGACGGTGATTCCTGCCTTCTCAAGATCCTCAACTTCATCCTTGATGGCCAATGCAATCTGGTAACAGGTTTCGAACCTGTGGACAACATGACAATACTTATTAGCATTTGTCTAGCTTAATTAACAAAGGAGAATGTTTAAAGCTGCATCATGTAACTCATTTTTGACTCCGAATTAACAAGTAAAATGACACCCTCTCACTCGAGTAACATGTTTTTGGTATCAATCATATTTAACAAATTAACTAATTTTCTATTTCAAGACCACAACGGTATATAGGTACACATATATACAGTACCTCGGTTGGTCGTTTCTTACAAAAGACCAGTTGAGAATGGTCACAGGACCAGTAAGCATTCCTTTCATTGGGCGCTTGGTCATGCTCTGGGCAGCACTGGACCAAAAGACAGTCATTGCCTTAGGGCGACTCACATCACCATAAATGATTGGCGGCTTCACACAACGGGAACCATAAGACTGCACCCATCCATTGGCAGTGAAAGCAAAACCAGACAATTGCTCTCCAAAGTACTCAACCATATCGTTTCTCTGGTATTTAGACAGAAAGGATGGAGATACATCGTTATTATGGATCCTTCAGGACACCAATATTAGCCGGCACACATCAAAATGGTCATCAATGCATTCAATTATGAACTCTAATGCACAATTGGCTTACCTCGGGCTCCCCATGAACAAGGACATCAATATCAAGCTCTTCCTGAAGTTTGACAACTTTGTTGATTTCCTCCTTGATAGAATTAATGTATTCCTCCTCCGAGATCCTGCAAAAGTCACATAAGACCTCTTAATGCATGTCTAAATGTGTCTTCCAATTGCAAAGCAAAGAGTGTAAGTTATTTACTTCTTGGCCTTGTATTCACGACGCACTCTTCTGAGTTCAATGGTTTGAGGGAAGGAACCAATAGTTGTGGTGGGGAGAATTGGAAGGTTAAGCTTCTTTTGTTGAGCATCAAGTCTAGCACTGACATTGGTTGAACGACGATGATCAGAACCTTTCAAAGCAGCAGCCTGCTTAGCCAGAAAGAAAAGGAAGTAAGCAAATGACATCATGACAAAAAAAAAAAAAAAAAAAATTTATTAGACCGATATGATCAGTTCACTTACAGCCTTCTGGACAGCTTCATTGGTCACTCTAGGAGAGGATTTCCTAGAGGCCTGAGCCTCAGCATTGACAGTGAAGAATGCCTGTAAATTAAAGAGCTTGGTCAAATTAGTAGCAGTAAGCACCCAGGTCAACTAAAAGGATTTTTACTACAACTGCAGAAAATTCCTTCTGTTCACAATTTAGAAGGACAAGAGTCGCGTGACATATACCTGATCTTTCTGACCAGCCAAGGCCTTTGCCAGGGCATTTACTTCAACAACTTTCTGTGCGGCAAATGCTAGCCATGATTTGATTTCTTTGTCCAGCTTAGGCTCATTTTCCAGATCAACCGCAGTGTGGAGAAGTGAACAAGATGTGGACACAACAAGCTTGTCTGCAGAAATGTATATAAGGGAAATGAGCCACTACAAAAAAAAATAATTGTGAATACAAGGTGTTGTACTTTATACCCTTTCCAACTATGCTTTCAAGAGACTCCAGGGTGCGAAGAGATGCATCCAGATCATTGGCCCAGATGTTCCTTCCATCAACAACTCCGGCAAACAAGTATTTTCCTGAAGGAAATTCTTCCTTGATCAAATCAAGAGTCTTGGTCCCACGAACCAAATCAAAACCGTAACCAGACACTCCACTCAGCGAGGTAAGGGTTTTAAATGCAGGTGCAGGCACATCAGCAAAATAAGTCACAACCAGAACATTAAGGCCGGACAAAGATGATTCCAGTGCATCATAGGCCTTGGTGAATGATTCCAACTGGTGAGATTCCAGATCCAAAACCAAGGTGGGCTCGTCAAACTGGATCCATGAGGCGCCTGCAGCCTTCAGCTCAGCAATGACTTCCCTGTTAAGGTGTAAGCATTATATATACCATTTGTTAGGCTATACATGATGAAAACATACTGTTTGAAAAATAGTCACATTTGACTTACTTATAGATTGGAAGAATTTTGTCAAGAAGAGAAAGAAGAGGAAATGTCTTCTCAACACCCTTGGCAGGTTTAGAGAGCAATAAATAAGTAACAGGGCCAATAAGCACTGGAACTGTATCAATGCCGAGCTGCATTTAAGATCATAGAATTCATGGGGTCAATTACAAAGATATCAATAACAAAAGACAGATAAAATCGATATGATTCTACTTTAGTTCCATTTATAGAATACACACCGCCTTAGCTTCTTTGTATTCATTCACCGCTTTGTGGGAAGCATATGAGAACTGCACATCAGGTCCCAACTCAGGGACAATGAAATGGCTACATTGAGGAGCACACAACATCAGTTTAGAAACCTTTCAAACATCAATCACCAGAAGCACTACACTTTATGGGAAAAAAATTGGAAATCACTTACTAGTTGGTGTCGAACCACTTGGTCATTTCCATAGCAGGAACAGAAGCATTTCCTCTGGCCATGGAGAAGTAAGTGGATAAGCCTATCTCACCACCAGTCCAATTGTATCTTGAAGGAACAGCACCTAGCATTGCAGTGGTATCAAGGACCTGATCATAGTATGAGAATGTGTTGCTGGGAATATACTTAATCCCAGCAGAGGACATCTGCTTCCAAATGGATGCCCTGAGGTCGATTGACACCTTCTCCAAATCCTCAGCGCTACTCTTTCCATCCCAGAATGATTCCAGGGCAAACTTCAGCTCTCTTTTCGGGCCCATACGGGGGTATCCAACAATGTGGGATGCCATTGTTCTGCTCTGCCAAATTCATCAATTTAATCATACATAGCCAACATATAACCATGAAAATAAAATATACTGTAAATAGAATGCAAAAATAACAAGACCCTCCCGCATGCATTAAAATTTACAACATCGACTCTGATTATCTTAATCTTTCATTAATAGATGTCTCAAATCCAACAGACGTGAAAATTTCTTGAACTCAAATTAATCATATTAACTAACAGGAAATTTATGCTAAATATGAACAAAATGACGAGCAGAGTATAAACACGTGATTGACAGGTCAGCGAAAGTATCTTAAAAAGCTTATAACTTTTGAAATCTCAACCCAGACACACATAACATCATCGTAAGTGAGAGGAAAACCAACATAAAGAAAAAGCTTAAAAAACGAGGCGATATAATTAATCATAATGCATGCTCGAGACTAACGAGCACTCAGATCCCACAAGTAACTAAACAAAGAACACTAGATCCAAGCATCAGAACACAGTACTTGTTCATAACCCGCCGATGCGACGCAATGCGGAAAGATTTAACTGATCTAACGATACCGAACAGCCTCTTCATCTCAGATCTAATCGCACCACAGTGCCACAATCCAGATCCAATCCGCCAGTGGCTCGAACAAACCACTAATTAATCTTATCCCCAAACTTTCAATCAGAACATTATCCCCTTCCCCCAATCACAAAGAACCACCCAACAACACACGTCAGCACATTCAATACATCAAATTCAACCATTACCACATAACATTGCTTCCATCTTAACTACGGAAATAAGCCAAGGCAGGCACGATTGAACACCAAATCACACCGCGAAATCACTCCAGGAATGTACCAAACACACTCATACAAATAGATCTAATCAAATAGGAGCATAAACTCGAAAAAGAAAAAACTGAGTTCAAATAACACGAATCCAACGCCCTTCCGCATCCAATAATAATATCAAAAAACTTCTAAAAACAGAAACAAACATTCGAAACGAAATAGATCGCAAAAGAACCAAAATAAGAAAAAACAAACTACGCGAAACACTCCAGTAGACCAAAAATCCACCATACCTTGAGACAAAAGCGTGCGATTCCACAAAAATTGATTCGAGGCAGAGAAATAAAAGGCACGCAGGACGCGACTTCAAAGTAATAAACGATGAGACTATTTATAGAGGGAGATATCATTTTAATTAATTAGTAGGATTAAATTATACTTACTACATAGTCAGTAATTAGGGTTGGTGTTTAAACTAATTATATGTAATGATGTATTTTCGCCTTTTCCCTACAACGTTCACATTTTTCTCTCTCTTTTTTTTCTTTTTTTTTTTCTTTTTTTTTTTGTTTAAAGGAATATGATTCGGCTTAGCCCCCTGCTCATGAAAGGGTTCAGCTGCAAGTAGTATAAAATTAAGGTATTAAAATTTTATGATAATTTTATAAATCAAAACTTAATACTCCATATTATTTTTATATGCTAATTGTGCTAAATGATGATTTAACATGGCAGAGGGTCCGTAGTACTAAGAAAGTCCGGTGGCTTTATACACTGATTTCAGTGAAATATCAAATATACTATATGATGTAGGTGATGATGCGACACGCGAACAAGTGGCGCGTGTGCAAAACTGGCACATTTACCAACTACTGTAGCTGATTGCGGGATCTCGGTATAATTAGCCTCGTGTCGGTAGCCTGTTGGCGGTGTTATTTATCGTGTCGTCCTTGAAGTTTTCAATATTTTTTATTAAGACCATAAGAATAGTGATTTTGCATTTCGTGCTGAAGTCTTTGGAAATGGAAATATTTTGTTCCACAATTGGTTGTGAATTGTGATAATCTATTCTTCTTTGTGGGGTGGGTCCTTTTCAGTGACCAAAAATCTTTAGCATTCATGTTTACAATTGTGGATTCGAATAATAGAATTCGCGACATCCAAAACCATTATAAGATTTATTGAGAGCAACATCTATAAATGGTAGTCTTCACATTACTAAAATAAATCCCTCCATTTCATCTTCATTCTTCAATGTTCTAGATTATTTTTCACAATTTATGATGGCGTGAAACAACTTCATACCAGAACCCATTGTGTTGCTTTTCTTCTTAAAAATCAAAAATTTTATCTCTAAATATAAAATTCAGTTTTCAAATATATTTTTCTTCTGGGATGAGGGTTTGGCCACTTGGTCAAGTTCCCATGACTTCCAATCTGAGGGGTTCGGAGTAGATTCCCTACCCAGCCCTCTATCTATCCCTTTTGTTCATTTATAAATTATATAGTATGGGTTACCATCACTCTTTCCTAAAATGTATAGGTTGTTCAGCAAAAAAAATATATATACTGTATTTTTCTTCTTGACATAGGATGCCTTGATCCTAAACACCAACGTGGACTCGACTTTTAACTTTTTAAGTTTTAACCTCTAACTTTTAATTTTAAACACTAAAACTTAAAACTATCTCAATTTAAATATATTTTTCATCCTTAACTTCAAACTTTAAATTTTAATTATTTTCCAACCTAGCATCAAGAGGATCAATTTTTTTCGTTTTCTTTTTTTAAATATTGACACCTATGTATCGGCAAACGTGTGTGGGAGCCCAAACCACACAAATCAAGATGATCAAAATTATTTTAATACAAATTAAACCTTAGTTCCATATTTATGAATAGTCACTTATACACATGCACTTTTTCTTCTTCTTCGTCTTCTTTTTCTTTACTTTTTTTATAAATTGTTTTTAGCTAAGTCATTGGCGAGATAAAGGGGTTGTGATAGTCTATAACACATAAACTACAAAAAGATAATAGGAAGAGATAGAGGGCCTAGAGCTTTCAAAATGGGCTTGGCCCATTGGGCCAGCCCGCCCCGCCTCCCAAAAAGGTGGGTTGGGCTGAATAAATAAAAGCCCGTTTAGAAACGGACCTAAACGGGCTCAGCCCGCCTAACCCGTCGTCGCTTGGGCCGGCCCGTGGTGGGGGTGGGCCAGCCCGCGGGCCAAGAGAAGTTTTTAATTTTTTAAGTTTGTTATGAATATCTAAATTATTGTAAGATGTTTGTTAGTTGAATATTATTTCAAGTCATATAATATTAATTTGATATTATATAATTTAACAATTTTATATGTTTTTTCTGTAAAATATTATTAAAAAATAAAAATAGACTTAATACCAATTATATTAAATGAAAATAATTTTAGTGTTCATTAAATATGACGTCAGCTACTTAACATTACTTTTTAGACTACTTTCATGTTATTTTTAAGAAAGAATACTTTACAAAATTAAATTAAGTCATTATATATTTTTTTAAAAAATATTTTTATTTTAAAATTAAATATATTTTTAATTTTGGATAAATAATGAGATTATATAATTTAAAAAATAAAATTTATTAATTAAATAAAAAAATTGCGGGCTAGCCCGCCTGGCCCGCAATCCGCCAGTAGAATGGGCTGGGCTGAGGTAATTCAAGCCCGCCCCCACCTTGAGTCGGCCTGTCTAAACCCGCCAAATAATGGCTGGAATGGGTTTGGCCCGTGTTGTCCCGCCAGCCCGCCTTGACACCTCTTACATGGCCGCTGAGTGGGATTTTTTTTAATTTATTTATTGTTTCGATAAATTTGGGATGGATCAACCATGCACCCTTTAGACTGTCTGTATCCATGATCCTAAAGCCACAGACCAGACCTCCACGTCAGATTTAAACAAAAAAAAAAATTAGAAAATGGAAAGTGGTTGGATGGGGTGGGTCGACCATTTGGAAAATGAGACCATTGGGTCTCTTTTTTCTTGGCCAATGGGAATGTGACATTTGTCTCATTCCCATTGGTCAACTAAAATTTTAAATAAATTCTATTAAAATCATTATATTTTTTATATTTTAAAATAAAAATAAATAAAAAATATATCATATTTCATAATTTTTCATTCTCTACAAATAGCGACCACTCTTGCTATATTTTTATTAAATCTATCAATTTTGATATATTTAACCCATTTTCAAATTTTTATAAAATAAAAATAAATAAAAATATATTAATATTTTAAATTTTTTATTCTTTATAAATAAGATAAATATTTTATATTTTTGACATATTAATTTTTTTATATTTTAATATAATTTAAAATTGTATAATTAAAATAATTATATATAATATTGTGGTTGGATGGTTGGGTGGTTATTGATAAAGTATGTAAAATTTGAATGGTTGGGTTGGGATGAATATTGATGAGTTGGAGGAGAGAGAAATTAATAAAATAATGAGATGGTTGGATGGTTGGGTGGTTGGAGTGGTTATGGATAGAGGTAGTCTTACAATGAAATTTAGGAAAAGGTAGAGATGATCGATGTGATTGTACTTGCTCCTAACCACTTAGGGTCTGTTCTGCACGCAGCTTTTGGAAGCTTTTGGGAGCTTTTGGTAGCTTTAGCTTTTATTTCAAAACAAAAGCTCCGTTCTGCACACTAGCTTTTGGTAGCTTTTTGGAGCTTTTGGAAGCTTCTTTTTAGAAGCTACCTGTAGTAGCGTTAAAAAATAAGCTAGGAGCTTATTTTTTAGCAATCACAATTTTAACCCAATAACCAACCCACTACTCAATAGTTAACATAAATATTTGTCCTTTTATGTCATTTCATACATTTTTTCACAGCTACAGCTAGTTGTACAAAATACTTAAATAGAACTGACAGCTACAGCTCCCACAGCTCCTTACAGCTCCAGCTCCCTACAGCTCCAGCTTGCAGCTACAACTCACAGCTACAGCTCTGCGTGCAGAATAGACCCTTAACCAAATCATCTCTGCACTCAATACAAAATAGGTATTTGTTCCAAAAGCTAAAATCATTATTATAGTGGTCCTCCACGATTGTAACGAAAATGCTTAATGGTTTTGTTTCATGAATTTTAAAATGATAAATGAGCACGTAGAACAAAAACAGTACTCTCTCCGTCCCAGCTCAAATGTCCTGTTTTATTTCTTGACATTGTGCATTGGTTAACTTTGACTTTATATTATTATAAGTATATATTAGGAAAAAGTGGGTTAGGTCTTGTTAGATTCGTCTAATCGTATAATTTTAGAAGATATATTTTGTAGTATAACTTATACTTTTATATATTTTGATATATTAACGATTAAAAAAATGTATTGATTGCGTGCAGAAATTAAACGGAACATTTCAAATGGGAGGGAGTAATACATTATTGGTCAAGAAATGGATCTCCAGGCACGTAAGCTAACGCACCCACCCACTACTTGTACTAGCTTCCTCACTGTATATAAGCTGGATTTCAGAATTCAAGTAGGACCAGTAAACTTATAGGGTATGGATTATGGATTTCATTTTGAACTTTTATGTATTTTGATGGTAGCATATCTCTTACAGTTACATGCGCCAGGCACCACACTACTATTACAAACAAGTTAATTATAATTGGGTGAACACCAAATTTGTTTGTGTAGTTTAGTTTAGGCGAGACATAATCTATAGGATTAATTCTTGATTTCAAGAGTTGGTGGGTGGTGGCTGTAGTTGGTGAAATGCTGGAATTCCACCTGGGGCTGGCCCATGTATTTTTAGTACAAGTATGCCATCTTCTATGGTCACCAATAACACATATAGACATACCTAGTACATTGAATTACCCAAAATGCCACGTAAATTTGTTGGCTTGTTGGTTGTACTTTTTGCTTTTTAGCACGTAAGTGCTAGTCCAGTGCTACTCCATATAGTATAGGGTGAATGATGACTGTGGCCGGTCAGACTTTTGCAGCAACTTTTTTGCCCGCCACTTTATAGATGTCAGTTTTTTACCCGAAAAGACGGAAAGCCTCTTGGACCGGATACTTGGACCGGACCTGGACCAAATAAAATACCCGGGCGAAGCTTGATCAAGGATTATCCTAAATGATATTAATTAGGACTGTTTGACTCGGAATATTAAGCTTAGTCCGCGCATTATTAATATCCGGGCATAGCGCTGTCGCGGACCAAGCAACAGCAATCCTCTTAGTCCGGGAATTCGCTATACCCGGCTATATAATAATTGGCGGACCAAGCCACCGTTCTCCGGACCAAGCTGTTTGGTCCGCTTTTCCATTAGGTCCGCCCATTGTTGTGAGCGGACCAAGCGTTTTTGACCGAGTCAAGCCTCGGGAAGGCAACCGCTTTGTCATTACGTCTGCATTTATTCTCGTGAGTGCATGGAATATATTCCCCACTTACCCACCACCCGCCCGTTCAGCGTTCATAATATCATTTCAAAAGCCACCTCTTTTTCTCTAGATCTAGATCCAGATCTACAGCGTCCGTTCACCACCATTCGTTTTTCTCCGTGACCGACGTTAATCCTCCGGCCATCGTCATTGTTGGGTATGATTATATTGTTCCATTTTTTTTCCTTGTGCGTATAAATTTGGTGGGGTATTATTTTTAATCCGCCGACCATCGTCGTTGTTGTGGATTATTTTTTTTTCTTGTTCCGTATAAATTCAGTTTTTTCCTTGTAATTTTCAGATCCGCCGTGAAGGGTTGGAAGAAGTTCGATTTCCATTGAAGATCCAAACGCGGATATATTTATTGTTGGTAAGTTATAATTTTTTTTGATTAAGTAGATATTGTTATTATTTCTAACTTTTCTGTGATTTTTTTTAAAAATTTTTCTAAGGTTTTATTTGTGTGATAATGTTAATTTTTTAATCTGAACGCGGATACATCTATGGTTTTATTTCAGCTATACAAAAAATTGTTCAATGCTAAACCTTTCGATTCTGAAATGCGTGATTCTGAAAGACAAATTGTTCAATGCTTGGTCCGCTCGAAAAAATATACGGACCAAGTATGCAGTGTGCTTATATTCTGCCGATTATGACTTGGTCCGTGCATTAATGCTTGGTCCAATAATATGCGGACCAAGCATGCAGAGTGTTATATTAACCCTACTACTTGATCCGTGCATTAAATATGCGGACCAAGCATGCTGTGTGTTTATATTCTGCCGATTATGACTTGGTCCGTGCATTAATGCTTGGTCCAATAATATGCGGACCAAGCATGCAGAGTGTTATATTAACCCTACTACTTGGTCCGTGCATTAAATATGCGGACCAAGCATGCTGTGTGTTATAATCCGCGGACCAAGCTTGATGTGTCCAATAATGGGCGATCCTAGCATATTTTGAAATATATTGCTGCATATTTATTTAATATATTGCTGCATTTATTAAAAATTGTTGGGTTTTTGAATAACTTGTGCGCAGTTGTATTTTGCCGGCGCAACAATGGACTCGTCGTGGTTGTTTGGTCCGGAAGGGTTGTTGGGAGGGGAAGCAAACCGTGCGAATGATATTGACTACACAGTTAATCGTAAGTATTTATACGTGCTATTTACTTATGAATTTAGTATTTGCGTTGTACATGCATATTTTTTGCATTTACTTGTACTTGTTTTCGTGGATTTATGTTATATGAATATGTTAAATTAATTGTTTAGTTCGTTAATGTACATTGTTAATTTGTTATTTTTTTTTGTTTGCATGAATAAATGGATATAGATTTGGATACATTTTACCGCTATATAGTAATTGTAGATTAATGAACAAATAAAAAAGAAAGACGACATAAATTATTATTATTATTTTTCGAGTACTTGAACACACAAGTTATTATTATTCCGTCTATAGTATGAAAAAAATATTACTAGATTTATATAAGTAAATAGTATTACTGGTGCCGATTTATTTTATTTATTACTTTTGTTATTAGTATTATTAATTATTATTTTAATTATTATTTTTTGAATTTTAAAATCATAATTAAAAGATAATGTAGAAATATTAAAAAGTGTAAAGTAATAATAATATAATAATAAGGTTAAATTAAATAAAAAATAAAATATAGTAAAAATTTAAATTAATAATAATATATTAATTCAAAAAAATTAAATTTAAAAAATTTATTTAATTATTATTATTATTATTACTATGTTATTATAATTATTATTATCGAGTACTCGAACACACAAGTTATTATTATTCTGTCTGTTGTATAAATAAAATATTAATAGATTTCTATAAGTAAATAGTACTATTGTTTCCGATTTATTTTATTTATTACTTTTGTTATTAGTATTATTATTACTTTGACTGTTATTATATTATTACTATTTTAATTATTATTTGTTGAAGTTTAAAATGGAAATAAAAGATAATGTAGAAATATTAAGAAGATTAAAGTAGTAATAATATAATTATAATGTTAAATTAAATTAAAAAATAAAAAATTAATAGAATAAAAATTTAAAGTCCTAATAATATAATAATTCAAAAAAAGAAATTTTAAAATATTTATTTAATTATTTTTATTATTACTACTATGTTATTATTATTATTGTTATTTTTATTATTTACTTTATTATTTGTTGAAGTCCAAAATGAAAATGAAAAGAATATGTGTAGAAATATTAAAAAATTTAAAGTAATAATAATCTAATAATAAGGTTAAATTAAATTAAAAAATAAAAATATAATATATTAAAAATTTATAGTAATAATAATATAATAATTCATAAAAAATTAAATTTAAAAAATTTACAATATTAGTATTATTAAATGAATAGAATCTGTCATGGTAGGAAAATGAAAAATTTAAAATATACTAGTATAACTTAAGGTAAATTGCGTTTATATTTATATTATGAATTGTTGACAATTATTAGGACAATTATTTTTATCATTATAATTCTGCAAACCAATAATACGTTAACATTTTTATTTATATTAACAGTAATAAAAATAATAGTTTATGGTGATCATAGTAGCTTAGAAGTAGTGTTGTATTAATATGTGCGAAAAGATTTTTTTTAAATGTATTAATAGTTTATGGTCGACAATGTTTAGAATGTACGAATGAATCAACTAATTACACACAACACCCCCGTTGTACGTACTACGCGTCCGGGGCGACGAGTTGGTCGGACTACATATTCGGTAATCCACCGTCGCGGAATCCGTTGTGGGCTCCGAACGCAGGTGCTAGTAGCAGTGGCCACGTACCAGAATATGTAGACGAATGTCGTAATGAGTACGGAACAACCATCCCTGTAAGTTATCCAACCCTTACCGGGCTAGAGGAGGGTGAGACAAATGTAGCGAATGCATCAGACCATGAGGACATGGGCGCGCAGGATAACGTGGTGGATGAGGCACAGGATGACCAGAGTGATGAGAGTGAGGAGGAAGAATGGCAGGATGAATGGGGTGAGTCAGCAGCGGAAGTAGACTTTGAAGATTTGGCAGGGCATCGCTTGATACTCACCTATTTCAAAGCCTTCTGGAGAATTATACGCGAGGGAGGATCCATAGAGGGACTCGATGCTGGCCTCGATCCAGCGAGGCGACTGCCGGCAGAAGGGTTCACGGTTCCTCAAATGACACGCGGGAATTGGAATTTGCCGCGTCCACCGCTTGAGCTGCCTGGACCCGTACGTGGATGAAACCGTGGATAGACCACTAGCAGTGGGATCAGTGTTTGCGACAAAGAGGCGGTTGCAGGAGAAATTGGTCGAGTACTTGATCGGAGAGAGATGTGGGTACGTGACTTGCAAGTCGGACAAAACACGATATTGGGTGCGCTGTTCCATGGAGGAATGCGCTTTCCAGATGCGCGCGCGAGGTACCCCATCGATATGGACCGTATACAGATTGGTACCACACAATTGCACGTTTAACCCGGATAATATTCCAGACACGAGACTCCCGTCCAGTCACTTGGGGGCATATTATGCGAATGTGGTGGCGGTTGGGTTGGAGACGATGGGACCCGAGTCACTTTGGGCGCGCTTGTTGGAGGACGGCGTCAGAATATCGGTGGATATGGCGAGAAAGATTCGGGCTCATGCCATTTCATACATTTTTGGTGGGCATGACGACTCCTTCCGAATGATTCCATCGTACCTGTATATGATGCGGGAGCAAAATCCTGGGACCTATACGGAGTACGTAGTTGATGATGAGGATAAGTTCTTGTACTGTTTCTATGCGTTGTATGCGTCAATTACTGGGTGGAAAGAGATGCGGCCCTTCATCGTGATTGACGGAACGCATCTGAAGGGGAAGTACAAGGGAGTAATTTTCGTGGCAGTGACGAAAGATGGGAACAATAAGATATTTCCGCTCTGTTTCGGGGTCGGACCGAAAGAGTCAACAAGGGCGTGGAGATGGTTTCTGACGCAGATGAGGGCCGCGCTTCTTCCAAACGACAATGTGTTGATAATCTCTGACGGTTCGCCCGCAATTAGAGCTGCGGTGGAGCAAGCGCTCCCGAGGAATCCACACGTTCTATGCTGCGTGCACCTAGCGAAGAACCTGTTGCGGTTCGGGGGGAAGGGAGCCCAGGACGCATTCATGGGAGCGGCATATGCACACAAGAGGTCCGTGTACGACCGGCATATGGCTACCCTAAGGGATGGGTATCCGAGCGCGTATAGACATTTGATGGAGGAAATAAGGCCAGAACGCTTCGCGCGAGTTCACTGTCCCGTCCGGCGGTACGACATGATGATGACGAACATCGTCGAAAGCATGAACAAGGTCCTTTTGTGGGCACGCAGGTTGCCTGTGTGCGCTATGCTGGAGGTGATTCGTGCTACTGTCGGAGATTGGTTTAAGAGAAGACATGAAGATGCTTCAAGAAACACAGACCGTTTAACCGATTGGGCAACTAGGGAGGTGCTTAATGCTCGAGCGATAGGTGATAAGTTGGATGTCGAGAATACGCGTTTGGAAAATGTGTACCAGGTCCGGCACCGCAGTAAGTCGTACACGGTAAGCCTTACGGAGGACCCATCGTGCACATGCCAGAGCTTCCAGCAGATGTTGATACCGTGCTCCCACGCAGTCGCCGCAATACTGTAAGTATTCGATTACATCATTGCTTCAGAGGTTTATCGCGCTGGAAACATAAGTTGAGTGTATTTCCAATATGCAGGAAAGCGAGGCACGAAATTACCCACTATGCCGGCGCCTTCTATCTTCGAAGTGCTTTGATGGATGCATGGAGCGGACCCGTGTATCCGATGGCACACCCGAATGATTGGGCGGTACCAACAGAAATTGCGGACGCCCCATGCAAGACGCCTGAATGCCCGCGCCAAGCGGGAAGACCAAGAACAACCAGGCTTCGATCGGCAGTGGAAAGAGCAGGTGCGGCCAATCCGGCCACAACCGAAAGAATTGCACCGCGACGGTTGAGCCTGTGGCCGGGACATCAGAAAGGCGACCGCGTGCACCAAAAAAATGTAGTAGATGCGGTCAGGTAGGCCACACGGCACTGAGGTGCCCGCAGAACATGCCTCGAAATATCCCCGATTTGAATAGTACCGGACCATATGCCTGGGAGACGTGGCCCCACTGAGTAACAATGAGCGATGGTCCGTTGTTGAATTTATGATTTCAAGTGTAATTGGAGTGTATGAAAGACAAATAACTGTATCCTCTATCAAATTGTTGCCACAATTATTATTCTCCAACAAAGCGGATAACATGTTTTAATGCCCATTCGTCAACGAACAATCGGTCACATAATGTAAACAATCGGCAGTGGATTGTCATCCTTCTTGTCTATCATCTCATAATTCAAGGATTTTGCTCCTGTCAACACTCTCAAACAAGCTGTAGCTGATTCCCAAACTGATACTCTCTGTGTTCCATGAGTATAATTTCACCATTCGAATTGTGTCCTTGTTGCCTTGTCTGCCCCGAGTTAGAAGTTGGCGACTCAGGCTGTTCTCCTTGCCTGACGGTTCCATACTTTGAATGTTATGGAAAGAGGAATTAACTTGCCATTTTCTGAACTCTTCTTCCCAAGTGAGAACCATGTCGGCTGGGGCTATAATTGCAGACCGACAGTTTGGAAACTTTTTTATGTAGGTTTCAATGAATACAATGGTAAAACGGGTTTCAATTAGTATGCGCAATACTCCAGGGACGGGGGAAACCCGTTTAACCATTGTATTCATTGAAACCTACATAAAAAAGTTTCCAAACTGTCGGCCTGCAATTATAGCCCCAGCCGATATGCTTCTCACCTGGGAAGAAGAGTTCAGAAAATGGAAAGTCAATTTCTCTTTCCATAACCTTCAAAGTATGGAACCGTCAGGCAAGGAGAACAGCCTGGGTCGCCAACTTCTAACTCGGGGCAGACAAGGGAACAAGGACACAATTCGAATGGTGAAATTATACTCATGGAAGACAGACAGTATCAGTTTGGGAATCAGCTACAACTTGTTTGCGAAGTTGACAGGAGCAAAATTCATCAATAAGAAGATAGACAAGAAGGATGACAATGTGATCATGCAATACAGATATGTCTATATTTGATCGAGACATAGATGGCAATCCGGAACCTTCCGGGCCATGCAGATTAATATTCTTGAAGAATGTGGACATGCTATTCATTACACTTGAACTAAAGGAAAAATATTTCGGAATGGTTGTTCAGAGAGTGATGGTCACTATCTGCATCGTCCTATACAGAGGATATATGCAAGCCGTAAGAAATGCCGGAGTGGCCAGCGTGACTCGGCACGCCCTATTTACGCGACTGGCGTGCAGCTTCGACATTTTCTAGACTCACATAATGATCAGACTCTTATGCCGCGATAGGATGTTGTGGTCGTGCGAGTTTTATTTTACTTGGTGAGAATGATATGATCCGGCATGCTTTGCCTGAAGGAACTAAGAAGTGCATGGTCGGAGATTGTTGAGAATGTGCAGCCCGGTTTGTGTCGCGGCATGTGTGCCCCCAATGCCTTCCGCACGAACATGGTGGACATTTCTACCACTGCATGGCATGTAGGGCATGGGTTCATATTTTTTTACTTAATACAGCGATGGAGCCTTACACGGTAGTGGAGAAGGCATTCAGAATGACGAGCTCGCAAGACCTCGAATGACTAGCCTGTGCGTAAAGGTGTGTATCCTCACATTCGATGACCACTGACCATTAAAACAATCCTTGTAGGGGTTTTAGAAGCAGATTCTTGGAAGCATGGCACCTTCAAATACTCTTGTAGTCGTGCATCAAAAAATCTGCTTCTAAAATTCCTACAATGATTGGTTTATTGCCCAGTGGTCATCCGATGGGCGGACACACACCTTTACGCACATTAGGGTCATTCGAGGTCTTGCGGGCTCGTCATTCTGGATGCCTTTCTCCACTACCATGTAAGGCTCGATCGCTGTATTAGACAAAAAAATATGAACCCATTCCCTTCTTGCCATTGGGAGAAATGTCCGCCATGTTCGTGCGAAAGGCATTGTGGGCACACATGCCACGACACAAACCGGGGTGAGAATTCTCGACAATCTCCGACGGTTCACTTCTTAATTCCTTCTGACAATAAATGTCGGATCATATCATTCCCACTAGGTAGAAACTAAAACGCGCACGGGCACAGTATCCTGCCGCGGGCCAGGAGCATTGATCATTATGCGTGCCAAGAATATGCCGTAGCAGCCCGCCAGCCAGCTCTCACGACGATAACAAGCGGTAGCATGAAAGCCGGGATTGCTGTTTGTGATGTTGCGGCCTCTCTAGATGCAGGAGGCTATGTTCGAAGCAGGCAACGTTGGCACATGCCTGTGATGAGTCACAACACATAGTCGGGCAGCATCGGCATGTTGAAGCATGCACCCAGAATGATGTTTACATACCTAAAAACAATAGTTAGTGTTTTATCCAGATTACCTTGTGCACATTTATCGTCCTATGATCATCTCCGTAACTGATCATACTTGCGTAAAGCATCACTAACCGCGCTGCCGGGAACTCTCCGTATTGTGTACAAATGAACACTAATTTTTTGTTGGGATGGGATTTTTAGAGAGGAGCAACACGTTTTTCGGGCTCGAGTTCTGTAAGAACGTGTTGCCCGTCTCTAAAAATCCCATTCCAACAAAATATTAGTGTTCGTTTGTACACATTACGGAGAGTTCAGGGCAGCGCGGTTAGTGATGCTTTACGAAAGTATGATCAGTTACGGAGATGATCAAAGCATGAGAAATGTGTACAAGTTAATCTGGCTAAAAATTATTGATTCTTTTCAGGTTGTATGTGTCAGTAACGGCATTCACTGCTGCATCATTTCATGCAGTTTTCTTGGTTTGACACAGATCGAATAGTGCAGCATCATACTCAGGCATGTTCGAGAAGGTAACACTTGCCGCGAGCACGAGACCAACTGTACAGAAATAACCCATCCGTCATTTGCGGCGCGAGACCAAATGGGAACGTTGCGGCTAGAGTCCAGTTGCTAAAGTTGCAACGATCGGCCGGCGAGTCAGATGAGGTTGCGGTGCGGGGTGAAATTCTTTGGCGTTCGGACGAAGGGACAAGGATAAGGATGTAGTCCACTGTTGGACAATTAGTCCTGGGCTATCCGAAACATCTTCAGCTTTTTTATGCGGCGAATGCTCAAATTCTTTCCCCACTTCAGGTGTGCGCGTGACTTGTGTTTCGGCGAGTTTTCCTGTAACTGGTTCGCTGTCACAGTCCTTGCTATGTTATCACGCCGCACACCTGTATGGTGAAATGTGGCAGGCGACCGTCCTAATACGACTTTTCCATTAATCTGCATGGCCCGGAAGTTCTAGGTTGTCTTCTCTGCCTCGATCAAATGTAGACATCTGGGTATTTAAGCGTGTAATTCATAATGAGATGTGCATATCTAGATGAATTAATAAGTTCTTAATTTCCTCATGACTTACACACTGAGTAACCCAGATGTCTACATTTGATCGAGGCAGAGGGGACAACCTAGGACTTCTGGGACATGCAGATTAATGGAAAAGTCGTATTAGGACGGTCGCCTGCCACATTTCTCTATACAGGTGTGCGGCGAGATAACATAGCAGGACCGTGACAGCGAACCAGTTACAGGAAAACTCGCCAAAACACAAGTCCCACGCACACCTGAAGTGCGGGAAGAGTTTGAGCATTTTCAACATAAGAAATGCTGAAGAAGTTTTGGATCGTCGAGGAGTAATTGTACATCAGTGGACGTCCTGATTCTCCATGGCCCTTAATCCGAACGCCGAAGGACGTCGTCCCAAACCGCATCCTCCTCTTCCTCGGTATCCGATTGTTACCGGATTGCCTGAAGGCATCAGAGAGTGATGGTCACTATCCGCATCGTCCTATACAGAGGATATATGCAAGCCGTAAAAAATAGGTAGCAGGAAAGACGGGATTGCTGTTTGTGATGTTGCGGCCTCTCTAGATGCAGGAGACTATGTTCGAAGCAGGCAACGTTGGAACATGCCTGTGATGAGGCACAACACATAGTCGGGCAGCATCGGCATGTGGAAGCATGCATAGTAGATGACATTTCTAACAAATACATACCTGAAAACAATAGTTAGTGTTTTATCCAGATTACCTTGTGCACATTTGTCGTACTATGATCATCTCTGTGAATGGTTTTATTTGCGTACTGCATCAGCAACCGCGCTGCCCTGAACTCTCCGTAATGTGTACAAACGAACACTTATTTTTTGTTGGGATGGGATTTTCAGAGAGGAGCAACACGTTCTTACAGCTCGAGTTTTGTAAGAACGTGTTGCTCGTCTCTGGAAATCCCATTCCAACAAAATATTAGTGTTCGTTTGTACACATTACGGAGAGTTCAGGGCAGCGCGGTTGCTGATGCTCTACGCAAGTATGATCAGTTGCGGAGATGATCAAAGCATGAGAAATGTGTACAATTAAATTTGCATAAAAATTATTGATTCTTTTCAGGTTGTATGTGTCTGTAACGGCATTCACTGTTGCATGCTCCAACATACCTATATCGGCCCTTGTATGTGTTGTGCCATACTCAGAGCTGTGCGAACGTTGTGTGCTTACAACACAATCTTCCTGCATTTAGTAGATGCAGCATCATTTCATGCAGTTTTCTTGGTTTGGCACAGATCGAATAGTGCAGCATCATACTCAGACATGTTCGAGAAGGTAACACTTGGCGCGAGCACGAGACCAACTGTACGGAAATAACCCATCCGTCATTTGCGTCGCGAGACCAATTGGTAACGTTGCGGCGCGAGTCCAGTTGACAACGATCGGGTGGCGAGTCAGATGAGGTTGCGGTGCGGGGTGAAATACTTTGGCGTTCGGACGAAGGGACAAGGATAAGGATGTAGTCCACTTTTTGACAATTAGTCCTGGGCTGTTCTGAAACATCTTCAGCTTTCTTATGACGCGGATGCTCGAATTCTTTTCCAACTTCAGGTATGTATGCGACCATGCTTATCGGCGAGATTTTGGGTAACTGCTTCGCTCTCACGCTCTTTGGCATATTTTCTCTCGTCGAGACGTCGTATGGAGAAATATGGTAGCCGGCCGTCCTTTGCCCACTTTTCCATTAATCTGCATGGCCGGTAAGTTTTGGATTGCCCTATATGTTTTGATGAAATCCAGACAAACTGTACATTCCAAAGTATCACTGAATGTCCAATTGTCTAGATTTCATCGAAACATATCGGGCAATCCAAAACTTACCGGCCACGCAGATTAATGGAAAAGTGGGCAAAGGACGGCTGGTTACCATTTTTCTCCATACGCAGCTCGACGAGAGAAAACATGCCAAGGAGCGTGCGAGCGAAGCAGTTACCCATAACCTCGCCAAACAGGGTGGTCGTATGCATACCTGAAGTTGGCAGAGTTCGAGCATTTTCGACATAAGAAATGCTGAAGAAGTTTTGGACGGTTGAGGAGTAATTGTGCATCAGTGGTCCTCCCGATTCTCCGTGGCCCTTAGTCGGAACGCCGAATGACGTCGTCCCACACCGCATCCTCCTCTTCCTCAGTATCCGATTGTTACCGGATTGCTTGAAGGCATCAGAGAGTGATGGTTGCCAGGATGGCAGAAATGCGTTGGGAATGCCGTGTAGGCATGTCGATATATTGTTGCACAGTCTATAAAACAACCTCGATTTAAACCGACAGTGTTGACCCATCCCGGTGGCTGAGACACCGTCATGTAGTCGGCATGATCTATAAGTGGATAAAAGCGTCCAAAATGAGGAGCATGTCAAACACAACCTGAAAACCAACAACAATTCATACTCCACTGATCGGGTGGCGAGTCAGATGAGGTTGCGGTGCGGGTTGAAATGCTTTGGCGTTCGGACGAGGGGACAAGAATAAGGATGTACTCCACTGATGGACAATTAGTCCTGGGCCATTCGAAACATCCTCAGCATTCTTATGACGCGAATGCTCAAACTCATTCCCAACTTCAGGTATGCAGGCGACAATGATCTTCGGCGAGGTTTTGGGTAACTGCCTCGCACTCACCCTGCTTGGCATGTTTTCTCGCGTCGACGTCCGTATGGAGGAATATTGCAGCCGGTCGTCCTTAGCCCACTTTTCCATTAATCTGCATGGCCCGGAAGTTCTAGATTGCCCGATATGTTTTGATGAAATCTAGACAAACCAGCAACTTAGACAGCACCATTAAGTTCGGTTACATATGGTGCAGTCGGCTGAGAGAGGTTGAACATAGGGAGAAAAAATACAAGGGGTCGACATGATCAAGCTTGTAGCAGTCGTTGCATAGTTGGACACCATGCTTGAGATCATGTCGACCCCTTGGTATTTTTTCTCCCTATGTTCAACCTCTCTCAGCCGACTGCACCAT